>JAJJMA010074086.1:0-13769 GCA_023529015.1 Papaver nudicaule
TATGTTTTCGCCGTACGATTATGTAATAAAAGCTTTGTCTAACTATGGAAGAGTATTTTTATTTTTGATTCGTTATTGGGGTGAGTTGTCAATCAATGTTCTACTAGTCTATCATCAAAAAGATTCTCAATCTTTTGAGTATGGGGTAGTAAAGATGACGAGTTGTCTATCAATGTTACTGTGATCTCCTTTAGATTCAAAATGGGAATGATGGAAGGAGTTGTCACTTCGATGAAGGGAATCGCGAAAAGCAGATTCTCCCTAAAAGAGGACAGTGGGATAAATTAAAAAACAAGTTGTTTTTCATTCAAAACGAGAAAACGACGATATGTGAATAACTGTCAAGTGCCCCTAGATTTTATTATAAATATGTTGTTTTCTTCTACATTACCCTCATCCCACTCATCCAACTGAGACCAAAATACTCCTTGTGCAGCATACTATTATAGGTGTTGTGTTTATCCCTTTATTTCTTCTTCAAGTATGAAAAGCTTTACTCCGGAGGAGGATGTGGCATTGATACGGGGTTGGGCTATGGTACAATCAGCTGAAGACCACCAACACCTAAGAGTTACCGCTAATGAATTTTGGAACAGAGTGATGGTGAACTTTACTGAAATCGAAGGAAATCATAATGCGTGGAATGTTGGGTCGCTTAAAACCAGGGTAGGTAAGATAAGGAGGAATGTTCGAAAGTATGTAGCTATTCTTAAAAATATATACGATCATCCGCCTCCTCCTGGACCAACAAGGAATAGAGAAACATATGTGAGTTTTTTGTAACTTCTATACCCCTTTATGTTTATTTTGCTTCAATGTTATCAATGACTAACTCAAACTTAAACTTGAATGTTACAGGAACGTTGGGCGACGGAGGCATATCTGGAGATCGAAGGAAATCGCTTCACCCACTACGACTGCTTCATGATTCTCGTCCACTTTTTCCCCATGATAAATCCAGCACTTATCCATGTGTAAAAAGTTTTATCGTATTTTGTGGGTAAATCTATCACGAGACCTCACTCGTCCAACCATGTGGAAGTGTTGGTTTAAAGGAGTGCAAATTTGTTTTGGCTTACGTTTTGTGGTTCTATAACCATGTATGCTTGTGAGTCTAATAAAATTCTTATTTGCATTACTCTTAATCTTTATTACATTATGCTGAAACAGTTGCGCTAACCTAGAGCAAGCGCTATAGTGCACTATGATACGGAGGTGTTTCAAACGTACAATTATTATTATATCCAGTGTAATTAGATGGATACACAAACACTGCAAGCTTCCAAAATGCATGTTAACCATGTACTTGTGTAACATAATCTCGCCACACACCGTAAGGGGCCTCGTACTTAAACGTGCGGTGCTTCTCGGATGAGAAAATGTCCTTTGACCAATTCATCTACAAACAGAAGAAACATTTAACTAGAGAGTTATTTAGACTCGTACTTTAGTTGGATGAAATCACCATATTGTAGAAAACTTACCACATTAACCTCATCATAATTAGGATGTTCTTGCCTGCATCTTATAACATAGCTATGAAAAGTTCTCATGTCTCCCTTGATGATATGTCGTCTATTCATCAACGCTCTTATCTGACGACCATTAGGATTTCCACCGCTCAATTCTTCAAACTTAGGTACAACCGCCGCCCATAAATCTAGGTTGTTAAGATTTCCTCCTTCTAACTTGATTGCATAATAAGCTTTGATGATATTGTTATCTTCATTGGAGTGGAAGTTACGTCTCCCAATATTTATCATATTTATGTTTAGATAACAATGATTTATTTTGAAACGAGAAGTGGGGTGCCGTTATATAGTGAGCGCAAACTATTTGTGACCATAGAAAATATATTTGAGTATGAGATAATGTTACTAGCATTAACTTGTGACCATAGAAACGTGATTCCCAGGATACACCTTATCTTTTTTTCTGACAGGGTGTAATCACTTCAACCCCACAAGTAAAAAATGTATTGTCTCTTCACCCATTTCATGCTCGCTCTAATCACTTGTGTGTAATCGAATAAGCAAATTTCCCAAATAAGGAGCTCCATAGTTCATTCAACATGGTGATATTTAAAAAAAAAACAATATATTGTGAGTGCGTCTCAAGGCTGTACAGGGTTGTATACAGGAAAAATCTGAGTGGGTAAATGTTATTCAGGAGGCCGGAAACGCGAGTGTAAGCGGGGTGTAACCACATAGCTACGACAACACCAGCCGGTGTAAAGGGGGTGTAAATTAAAAAAGGTCAAACTGAAAGCGAGGAAAGCTATCTCGCTTCCCAGAAAGCGAGGAAAGCTATCTCGCTAAAGTGCGAGCGAGGAAAGCTTCCTCGCTTTATGAGCGATACAGCTTTCCTCGCTTTCCTCCCAGTTCCGGGAGGGACACTGCGCTTTCGCAGTGGGCGTGAGAGAAGAGGAGAGAGAGGGGAGTATAGGCGACGGTATTACGTCGCTTTCATCCCAAATTTTGATCCATAGAGAACAGCCTAAGGGAAAGCCAAAGTGAGTCCGGGTGTCCCTTGTTTGGAAATGTGGCAAGGTCCAAAATGACGGTTCTATCAGTTACCCGCTGAAAATGTTATCTTGCTTAGAAGTCCGCATACTGATGTTCATCAGCATCAGTGCATTGCATTGTTAATATTACTTATACAACAGTTTCCACATGATGCCTAAGCTGATACACGCACTATTTATATAAAAAAAGGGCCAGGTTCGGTTGACATCAAAAAAATGCCCAAAATCTACCCATGAGTGTGAGCCATAAGATCTCACAATCTTAACGGTCAGCATTTCAACTTGACGATTAACATTTTCGGGTAAATCCACCGACCCGTTTACACTTTGTTATCAGAATCATGCTCTCATCCTCCTTTGCTCTTTCTTCCTCCTCCGCTGATAAAAGACAACACCTTCCAATGGATGATGCAAAATCTGCAAATGTCGTCTCACCTTCAAGTTTCTTCCTATTTTAATAATTTCTCAAATTTCTCGCGAGTATCATGGAATTAAAAAAATTGAAATTCTTTATCATCTTGTTCATCAAATTGATTTTGATTCCTTACACATAGAACTGGGTTTGGTTGATGGGTATGAGCAGCTGGTACAGTAAACACTAAAGATCTTCTTTGTTTTAGTCCTCATACTGTCTTACAGTCTTACGATTGACTCAAAACCAACGTCCAAACTAATGAACACCACAAAGCCATCAAAATCAGGCCTCATAATCTTCTCAAAAAACATACAACAATCAATCAATCATCCTTTCTTTTGTTTTTTTAATCAGCACTTTCACCAAATTTACCCATAAAGATTATTAGTTAAGAATCAGACCCAAAATCTCGAATTAGGTGAATATTATTCAGAATCAAACTGATTAGATACGAAATTATTGGCTTGATTAGATAGTGTACGTTGTTCTTTCTCAGAGAGTTTCAGAGGAAGAAAGAGCAAAGGAGGTGAGATGAGAGAGACGATAGTAATAGAGTCAAGATTATGCTGACAATTATAAATGGGTTGGCCGGTTAACCCGAAAATGTTAATTGTCAAGTTGAAATGGTGACCGTTAAGATTGTGAGATGCTCACACTTTTGGGTAGATTTTGGGCATTTTTGTGATGTCAACCGAACCTGCCCCATAAAAAAATACTCTCCCAAGTATATTTTTGCAATTTGTACCCTTCTTTAAACGGAAGCTGACCATTCTTTTTAGGGTGATTTTATAAAATGCCCCTGTTTGAAATATGCTAATATAAAGTGTCCTTACTTTTTACATATTCTATAAAGTGCCCCGTTTTTTTGAAAAAACGGTAAACCTTTATTCACCCATTTTCACCCACATTATCCACCAGCTGGCATCCAATAAAAGACTTGTAAACCCCTGAGCGAGTCAATGATTCGACCCATAACCGAGTCAAACCGATTCAACATGTTTTCAAGCCAACACAAGATGTTGATAACTCTAACATAGCATGAAGATGGTGCTTACATAAGTTGCATACAGAACAAGCTTGTGTCATAGTCTGTGTCGTAGTTTAACTTCAAACAATTCATAAAATCTGACGTGAGTCGAACACGCAACCTTCTGACTTGGGAGTCAGACGCGCTACCATTGCGCCACAGATTCATATTAGAGTCAAACGTTTCTGAATCGACAAGTAAATAGGAGTGGGTGCAACATTTTACCTTTGTTAAAAACAAGCTATCAATGTTAAGAAACTGCCTTGAGCCATTACAGGATCCCAAATCATCAAACAGAGGGGCCACAATAGTCGAATGTTCCATCCTCTGATCTACAACAGTTGCATAAGAAGCACAGGACAAGGCATCACTGAATGAACTCCATTTTTAGATTCAGGATTAATGAAAAGGGGAAGAAAGTACATAACTAGAGATTTGGCAGCAGAATTAGAAGCCAATGGTGAGAAAAGACACCATACTCATTCCAAAAAACTCAACATTAACTGATTGTTCAAGTGTATCCACTTACGAACACAACATTTTCACAAGCATCTAAGACAGTAAGTGACACCTAATCGAAGTCCTAATGCTCAAGAATACCAAAAAAAGAATAATGAAAACTTGATAGATACTTCTACATTGTAAGCAAACTCCATCTAGTCTGACCTTTTTAACGGCTGCATCGATATTAGTTTTCTGCTTGATACCAACAGTGAAGGTTACAAGATACTTTGGCCTAATAGTCAAATCCTGCAAGTTATATAACACAACGCATCAAAGCTCAAACGAATGGCGCATACGTATCATACACACAATTTCAGTAAACTCGCACTTATGTATTGGACAAAAAATACAATCCAAAAGTAATGATGTCCAAGTATCCTAACTTATTATGATGTTCTTCTACACAAAGTTCTGAAATCACACCTCACTGGGCTTGCCCACCAATTTGCAGAGATACAAATCTGATTCGGATGCAACAATTCCAGGCGGTAGTCTTTCTGCACCTCTAAGATTTGTTATAGCCCATATCTATAAAGAGACTTTAGAATCTTAAAAAGAATTAACATTAACATTTGAAATTTGATTTAAATACCTTTGTTGTAGCATTTGGTTGGAACTGGTTTGTGATACTTGTATTCAAACCCATTACTGAAAACCAGGCATCTTGAATCAATGCTTGGGTTGTGAAGGAAATTGCTGAATTTTACCATGAAGTGAATCAATACACGGTTGAGCACATAATGATACCAATATATGTTCTGCAACATTTGCATAAGAAATCAATCATAATGTCGTGATTATCCTAAAGTGAAGCCACTAAATAGGGTATATTATGCACTGATTATATGCGCACTACCATCATCACCCAGCTATGTATATTATGCTCATGTATTATCACAACAACATCTCACATAAAACAACAATGCAACCCTATAATGTCTACCAGTATTAAGAACTTCAGTTTGTAGACATAATCCACTAAAATAAACAAAGTAATACTGGTAGGCATTATCACACATCTTCCCTAACAGAATTCTTGCAACAAATACAAGACTCAGAACTCAGATTAACCACACATAATTCATCTACTAACTCAATTTCATATTCAGATTTTCCCTAACATGCAATCAAACAGTAATAGACATATACTAATAAAACTAATCACTGTAAGTGAAACATCAAATCTGCTTGACTAATTGCTAGAGTAATAGACAGTATTCATCAATAAACAGTTGGGTATCTTCATCAATTCAAACACGCATAAATCTCCATCTATTTGATTTACATTCAAGTTTCTTCTCAATACAGAGATAACCAAACAAGCAAGACACATTTCAGTACTAAATTTTGCAGTCAACTCGATCAAAAAAAAAAAAAATAGCAGTCAATAAACATCCATTCAATCAAGTAATGAAAAGCACTAAACTAATCACTACTTCCATATAGTATATCCATCACTTATTCCAGTAACAACACAAAGAGAAGAAAATATTATATCAAAACTTTCAAATCAACTACAAGCTACCTGGGTTGTTAATGGCGGCGCCTTGGCGCCAATAGGCGCCGCCTAGGCGCTCAGCGGCCGAAGGCCGCCGAATTCGGCCGCCGAAAATTTTTGGCGTTTTTGAAAATAGGCGTTTGGGCGTTTAGGCGGCGCCTTGGGCCGACTTTTGAAAAACCGACTTGGGCCTGGGCGCCGTCTATTATTTGAGTCTAAAATTTTTTGTTTCCGCCCGCGTTATAACCACCCAACCCTATTATTACCCCTCTTCTTCTTCATCTCTTATCTCTTATCCGAAGCTTCATCTCTTATCTCTTTCCTGTCTTCCATGGCTGCTCAAAACCCCATCACCAATATCGTTCCAGTACCACAAAAAAATAGAGATATAGCATGGAGATGGGCAGAAAAGAGAGATCCGACAAATCAAGACAAAGTTACATGTCTTCTATGCCTAAAAGAGTTTTCAGGAGGAATTTCAAGAGTAAAACAACACTTGATGCATATATCAGGGAACACACCGGGGTGTACAATGGTTTCGATTGATGTTCAAAAACAACTGTTAGAAAAAAGAGCTGCTTTTTACAAAAACAAAGCAGAAAAGGAAAGGATAATACTGGCAAGCAGTTCGAGAGGCGCAAGGAGTTGATAATATTGCTGTTGATCCGAGTTCAAGGACTAGAAATCAAGTTGCTGTGGAAGAGGTTGATGATGTTGACATAGATGAGACAACTGTTGATGATTTAGCTGAAGGGGTATTGGAGTATGAAGATGTAGATGAAGAAGACATTGACATCGAAGCTGCTTGAGTTCTAATAAATTTTAAGTTTCAGTTTTTGCTTTTTGAGTTTCAAAAACTTATGACTGTTATGTGTTTGGATTATGTTATGTGTTTGGATATGCCTGTTTTTGCTTTCAGGTTATGGTTCCAGTTTTTGCTTTCAGTTTTTGATTCTTGAATTACAACTGTCCTGTGTTTTAACAACTTCAAAGTAGTAACTGTTCTTGAAGCATAACAATTACAATTGTCCTGTGTGGCTGTGTTTTATTCTTGAATGCTATATCATGGTCTGTACATAATGTATTTACATCTCTATCATGGTTTATTTATATCTCCAGCAATCATAATATTACATGTGTACTAAATTTTTTTCCCGCAGAGTCCCCGACTAGTCTTCAACTAATCTCTTAAGTCCCCAGGCCTCACTCAGCCGCCTCGCATCCGCCTTACGACTTTCACAACCCAGCAAGCTACAGAAAGAAGAAAAATGAGGAACCATTTACAGGCTTTAATCTCCCATAGTAAATTAGACAGTAATCATCATTTTTCCCCAACATGCAATCAAACGTTACAGACTTACAAAATTGGATAACACAAAAACCCTAATTAACACAAACATCTCAAAAACACAAACACAAAATTGGTTGAGATATCTTACGGATTATCATATTTTTCCCTCTTCTTCTCTTTCCCGTTTAATTAACCCATCTGTAACACTGAAACCAAAAACAATCAGTTAGGGTTTCGTTTATAAACATCAAATAAACTGAACAAAACTTCAAAATCAGTGAAATCAACACTAGGGTTTCGTTTAAAATTGATTACTACCCAGCAAAATAAATTTTCCTTTTCAGAAAATTTTCCTTCATCATCTTTGAACCCAAACCCTAACTGTAATGTGTCAATAGAACCCTAAAAATCACTCTCCTAGTTTCGAAATCACTCAATCTCACTCCCTAACACTTGAATCTGGATCGATTTAACTCGTATCCCCCGAAACCATAACTGACTCTCATCTCCTCTTTTCTCCCTCACTCTAGTTTCTGTCTCTGGAGAAACGAGTTATGAGAATGAAACCTAAGCCCGTGTTTTGTATTCTATAGGGTTAGCTGGGTAATTTCACTAAAAGTTTTGACTAGTCAAAGTTTGACTTAACTTTCTAGAGCGTACTATTGACGGTGAGGGCAGTTAATAAATGAATTTTTTTTCGGGGGAGTGGATAAGTCGGTTTCTAAAATAAGGGCAGTTTATAAATTTGAGGTTCTTTTTAACACACTTGAGGGAAGAATGTATGTGCTAGGGCTATCCAAGTATGGTCTTGTTTTCCAAGAAATGTGAGGGAAGAATGTAGCTGACCGAACCAAAACTAACAATGACAAACCAAAATGGATTACAACTACAGGATACATTTTTCCTTTGATTTTTCTTTTCTACCGCATATACAAAATAAACATAGACATTCTTACATATGACTTTGATCTTTTATCATACACAAGATCAACAAAAGCAGAAACCCTACATTTCTGTTAAAAGTTGTGGAGTTACGTTTACTCCGTTAGCCGAATAGCTGATGCATTTACTGAACATATGAAGGAAATTTAGACAAGAAATATTCCTTTGCATGTGAAGCACCTTCTCTAGACAATACTCCTTCAAGCTCACCCATAATTCTAGCCAACCATACTTCCAAATTCCTCTGTATTTCTTTAAAATTGTTTTTAATCGAGTCTAATGACCTTCTGATGCTTAGTTTTGTATGGGTATCAAGATCTTCTCCCAAATGGCTGTTGGTGGTCTCACTTTGCAATGTTGTTAGCTTTTGTCTTGTCTCGATTGCTCGCTGCTGAAGGCGGTATGCTTCGAGTAATAATTCTGTTTGCCGGCGAGAACCATTTAGTGCCTGCTCAGAAGGGTCATTTGCCTGCTTAAAAATCAAAAACACCACCGATAAGTGAAAACAAAGTAACCAATATCAGTCGAGAAAATATAAAATAGTCTTATAATATGTAGATCATGCAACTGAGGTGACATGTCAATAGGTCAACTGGCAACATCACCACCAGCAGTACATAATAGTTGCTGGACCACAAAGGAAAGTACCTTTACATACAGAAAACAAATGCATGGTTTGCAATGAAACTTTGCAATCTTCACAATGATCTTCATAAAATATGAAAATAACAGTAAACAAAAGCAATATTGAAGAAATTCACCTTCTGACAGAAAGCATTTTGTCATAAAAAGATGGGGGGAAAGTGCCAGAATACCAACCAGGGAAAAGTAATTGCATTCAAGTAGATTTGCAAAGCATGAAGAAAGATTCCCCCTTAATAAGAAAATTTAATATGTGCCAGAAAGCTACATATTATTTCCATTCAGTACACAAAATTTGCTAGTGAGAAACTTTCTAAGAAACTCTAAATAAATTGCATGGTAGCGCAGGGACCAGAACTAAGATTCCTGAAGGACAATTATTTTAATATTTCCTTTAAAGGTACTAAATGTCTGAACCCCAAGTAGGTCCTAATTTTGTGTAATGTGTGAAAATTTTGATTTATAATACAACAGTTGATTGAGTGGTGTTTGTACATGTGCCACACTGCCACTAAATATCTAATATGTGACAGGATTTGATTGGTGCTGTCACCATGAGGTTACAAAAACTTTAGCATGCACATACGGATAAGAAAGACTAACCTAACCTAAGTGAACTAGGCTTAGTAGTCAGGAAAACTGATTCAACACGAAATCCTGAGGTTCAAATGCGATCATTTATGAATGGGGTGGATAGTATACTAGTAGTTGTGAGTTAGTAATGAAGCTATTGAAAGCTGTTCTTTAATAATAAGACAAAGAACAACTGTAATTTTGCATTAAATCAACTATTTGGTTTTCATATAAATACTCCATATTATTGAAAGTTCTTTAGTTTGGCTTAGATATTGCATTAAGATGTTAAGATGACAACCATAATTTGCATTTATTTGCCTAATACAGTTCTAATACTGAAACACAAAGGTATCAGAACAGTATACAATGACCTAGTGCCATAATTTGCATTTCACCAATGTGTACATGTCAAGCTACTCAATACTCTCATTTTGCTGTTCCTGAATTTGCCTAAAATGCATTTAATGCAATGCCAAAAGAATGCCTGTACCATGACTTAAAAACAATTTAAGACATCATTAACTTCGATATTACTTTTGAGTTTTGGAAAAGTGTCATTTCTGTTTTGGAAGACCATAACTGTTTACGGTTTGACAAAATTACTAGTTAAACCACAGAAAAGTAGCTGTAGGTACAATGTTCTGGTGGTCCTTAATCTAAGCCAACAGAAGTTAGGTGTTACATTAAAACTTGTACATAAGACTTTCATTGCTAGTAACCGAAATTCTCACAAAATATGGGAACTCCAAAATATCAGATACCATCATATAATTATTGATATTGAGAAACTAGAGCAGAATGACATGAAAAGCATATGAAAAAAATAAGGAGTTGTTCTAGCTTACCATTCTTCTGCATAGATCATCAATCTTTCCAGAGAGACCATGATATCTCTTAGCTTGCTTCCTAATTGACATGGAGACTTTTGATGGTTCACACTTGTCAATTCTTTCCAAATTGGGCAGTTCCTGCTCAACCAATTTCAACTTAGCAGGTACTCCAGTTGATTCACCATCTGCTTTCCAGGGAGAATCCCTTCTGCACAAAAACAAGTTATTATTTTCAAATAGATTGTAAAACTATGGTAAGAATTAACTTAATAACAGTAATGTACAACTTACCTCGACACAAAGTGCTTCATATAAATAGATTGTAAAACTATGGTAAGAATTAACTTAATAACAGTAATGTACAACTTACCTCGACACAAAGTGCTTCATATGGTACAAAGACTCAGGGGAGTCATACTTCGCATCCTGCAACAGAATATGACCAGTATCATAACACAACCATTATTTTTGCTATCATGGTTATCATACGCTAATATGTCCGTCAACAACTATTAAAAAGATAATTCAGACCCAGGGGATTTTGAATTTTGAGTATAGGAAGCAGAAGAACTTGAGCAAAAAAAAAAAAAAAAACTTCCAAACATGATATTCTTGTTACAGCCAAGAGGTTGTAGGATCATTCGGAATCCATATAGGAAAACAAATTCCTCACAGATGACAACCTTTCCTATGGATGGAATACTTAGCTCTAATTTCATGGTTGGGTCATACCCTACATGGGTGGACCGTGACTGCAATACCACTAACTGGAATGTTAAGGAAATTCAGATACAGCTTCTTGATTATAATAAAATTCTTGGGCGTTTTAACATTTTAAAGGGATTAACAAGGTTTTTTTTCCTGGGTTTTTAGCACTACTGTTATCCAAGTCTGACATTCTACATGATTCACTCAACGTAATGACCCTTTCATGTAAAACCCTTGGATGCTAGCCGAACCTGGGTGAATTATGCAATTCCTATTTCCAACTTTGATGGTGTTTTTCATATCACTTAAACTAGGTGTAGACCAGAACAAATACATGATTAGCTTAACCAAAAAATGGTATACAGACATAATGCTCAGAGAAGAAAACACCATCAAACATGCTTGGTCTCTTATTTTTCTTTCTCAAAATGTATAAACAACTGTAACATATAACATTAATACTCCTAACAGACAGTGTTTTTGCAAATTCCAACTGATGAAAAAGATTTCTTTCTAAAGTTTAATTGCATAACACTAAGAGTTGAGAACAATGTCTAACCTGCCATCCACTGTTTCTATCAGCACAAACGTTCCGAGGAGGCGCGGCAAAATTCTTGATAAAACCATTTTGTTTACCATAAACAAAACCCAGCTGTTCACCACCGAAATCATTCTCTCTGGGATCAAAGTACTCTTCCGAGTTTGGATCTAAACCCTCAGAAGAAACCCTAATTTTACCAAACCTTGGGTAATTCAAACACTGTACTTCACTAAATTCGCCATTAATTACTTCTTCCTCAAAACCTCTACCATAATTTCCATTTCCACCAACTTCATCATCTTCCTTCTCATCATCCTCATCATCAACATAAACATCTTCATCTTCATCTTCATCATCATTAATAGTTTGTCTAGACATGAAATTAATCATTTCATCTCTTTCATAAATTTCTCTCTCTAATTTCTCTACAAAACTCTTCAATTCAGCTTCAGATTTTTCAAACTCATCAATTCTTTCTCTCAGACTTGATATTTCATCATTAGAGTTTTCAATTTTTTGCAACAATTTTCTTTCTTCTTGTTGCCATCCATTTCTATGACTAGCGAAGATTTCAACAACTCTTGCATTTGCTTTTGAATCTTCTTTTCTTCTTGATTTCATTTGTTTAAGTTGTTCTTCAGCTTGATATAGTTTTAACGACAGGAATCTATTACGAGATTGTAAAGATAAGATTAAAGAGATAGATGATTTTGGTAGTAAACCTAGAAATACACTGAAACTTAAACCCAAATATGTTGACAGAGAAAGTGTTTTCTTGGTGTTTTCATTGTTAATGAAGGAAAGATTAGTGATATCTTTTTTTAGGGTTTCTACTTCTTCTGCTTCTGGAACCAATACTACTGTCTCTGCCGCCATTAATGGTGGGAAAAACTTGAGAAAGTGAGCTTGAAATTTGGGAAATTTTGAGTTTTATTTTGTTTGTTACACTTTTTAACTCCAAAAACTTTTATTTGTATTGTTTTCGAAAACTCTAGATGTAGAGCTAAATAGTGTCGTAGAGATTTTGTAGAGATGTGATCCGATGGTGTAGAGCGAAAAGAGTTAATCTAATGGTGGACCCCCTGCAGATTCGATGATGTGGGTGGTGCAGTGTCGTAGAGATTTTGTAGAGATGTGATCCGATGGTGTAGAGCGAAAAGAGTTAATCTAATGGTGGACCCCCTGCAGATTCGATGGTGTGGGTGGTGCCACCTCACGCTCTACAACACTATTACGCTCTACATCTCTACACCAAGGGGCTCCGGTTTGTTTTGACAAGTCAGAGTTACTAAACCGTCCCTAGTATCTGTAAAGTTATCACTTATCAGGGTTGGGTGGGTGTTTGAGGTAAGGGGTAAATGATATCTTCACTAGCGAGTGTTTTTACCTGCAAAAACAAGTGTACCGTCTCTGGGTACTTTCGTAGTGCTCGGAGATCAAAGTCGAACAAGGCAAGCCTAAACCAAGGATGGCCGTTCCCACCTTGCTTCGGTCACAGAGAGGATAGAGGTTGGTCTAGGGAGGGAAACAGCGAAGAAACTTGAGATCAGGTTGAAGGTGAGTTTTTGGGTGTTTGAGTTCAAGATTTCCGTCGTGAAGTCGGCTAGAAATCTCCAAGGCTAGAACAAGTTTAGATTCTCAGGTGTTTTTCTCTGAGGTTCTGTGTGTTTTCTCGGTGTTCTAGTTATTCTGAATGTTCTGCCTTGGAAGATAGAGGAAGCCTCTATTTATAGTTTGAACTCACCCTGATCTCTCGACAGAGAAGGTGGACGTCGTGGAGGAATGGAGGAGTGGAGGACATGCGTTGGTTTCCGTAACTGCCTGAGTTGTGTGGAACATGCCCACTCGTGCCATCTTCCCGTAACTGCCCATTATCTCCATCAGTTTCTTTCAACTGCCGTAGACCGCCAGACCAATACCCCTAAAGTTATCCCCCCGTGTGATGTTTTGATGTCTCGAGTGAATGATACGCGGATATTGCGTAGTTGAGTTGAGTAGAGTCGTATGACAAAGTGTTGCGTAGTTGCTTTGAACCAGGCAGCATTGCGCGGCTATGGCCATGATTTTGGCCAAGGGTAGATATAGCGCCATGGCCTTTTGGCCAAGGCAAAACCTCTTGTGGCGCCATGAATATGGCGCCATGGCCTTTTGGCCAAGGCAAACTATCTTGTGGCGCCATGAATATGGCGCCATGGTCCATGGCCGTGTTTTGGACGTGCTATATATCTTGTGGCGCCATGAATATGGCGCCATGGCCTTTTGGCCAAGGAA
>JAJJMA010074147.1:0-20558 GCA_023529015.1 Papaver nudicaule
GCGGTGCCCGTTGAAAACCCTACACTGCCGGATGACCGTAGTGGCTAAATGGGGACAGTATCGGTGGAGGGACGGGTCGTTACAACCTGCCATTAAGATGTCAAAACTGGTTTACAAAAAAAAAAAGTTACAGAAGAAATTTACACCTTGGTTCTGGGATTCAAACCAAGGCGTAAAAAATACTAGAGCAAAAAAAAAAAGATGGTTCAATGTTTTACGCCCTGTTATACGAAGGCGTAAAATTAACTTGGCCAAAAATTGAACCAAGGAAAACTTTACGCCTCATTTTTGGTTTTTACGCCCAAAATAAGTGTTTACGGTTTGGTTTTGATGTTTACGGTTCAAATTTTTGTGAGCACATTCCAAAAAATTTACGCCTTGGTTTAGTAGGCGTAAAACATTCTTTTACGGCTTGGTTTTGATGTTTACGGTTCACATTTTTGTGAGCACATTCCAAAATGTTTACGCCTTGGATTGGTAGGCGTAAAACATTCTAGGGCAAAACTAGGGCATCTTTTACGGCTTGGTTGCAAGGCGTAAACAATTTTACGCCTTATTTTATGAAGAATCACAAGCCGTAAAGACGTGTTTACGCCTCAATTCAGTATGGGGGAAAAAAAACAGCCCCAAATCGATGATTCTAACCTAAAAAAAAACAATGAAAACATGATTGAAAACATGGGGTTTGTTCAGAATTAGTACATGAGACGCATATTGGGGTCTTTAGACTGATTAGAGGCCAAATCAGTGGACGGATGGAATTCTGCGACGGGTTCTTTCTCAATTGAAGTTTCTCCCGCTGTGGATTGTCGATTTGAGGCGGCTCTTTCTATTCCTGGATCAATTATAGTGTTTCTAAGGGTTAATTTTGTTTTCGCCATCTTTAATTTTAATCGAGACAATGAATTTTTCGTATCGGCGATGAATCGAGACAAGGAACGTAAACTGTTTTTGTTTTTGTTTTTGAGAAGGAGAAGATGAACCGTAAGTTTTTGTTTTAGGAGAAGGAGAGGGATAAGATAAGAAGAGGATAGGGTAAGTTAGTTTTTGTTTTTGTTTTTGTTTTAGGATTAGGGTTATAAAACTAGGGTTATTAGTTAAGATTTAGGGGTATTTTAATCTGTAAGGGTAACTTAGACTTTTCATATATATTTAGACACCCCTTATAACTACATTTGGATGGTTTTATTGTTTTGAAGTGCCAAAAACAGCGCATTTACAGAGAACAGTGTTGTTGATTACTACAATGGGACGTGGGATATTCCAGCCCAACGCAATAACATATGTTTTCATTTCGGAGCCCAAGAATTCTAGTACAACATTCTTTTTTTTTTTTTTTTTTACCCAATAAATAAGGATTAAGGAGGTAAAGCTCCTTTCTATGCACATGGCATAGAGTTTGGGAGTAGAGAAGATGTAGAGAGTGAATGGCACCCCCGCCATCTTTGGATCTATAAAGGGTGCATTATTGGTTTATCTTGTGGTTTCCACTAATTTTTTTTCCCACAATTCTCTCTCGATCTCTCTTTTTTGTACATCCTCTCTACACATTTCTTCTTTACGTCTAGTATTTTCGCATGGCAAACAGGGGAATTTGTTCTGTTAGATACTGTACACTATACATCTAGCTAATTAGTAAACTTATCGGTTAGTCCAGTGAGATATAATTTGTACATTTATAAGTGATTAAAGTTATCTCGTTCAATAGAAATTCTTTCCCATGAGCAAGATTTTAGCGTCACACTCATTATATGCTTCTTCAGTTCTTCTCACTTACTTTTTAGATTTTATGATTTTCACAAGAAGTATTTTCATTACACATGTTTTTTATAATATACTAGGTATTGCCCCGGCCTACGGCCACCTCTGAACCTACATTTTCCAATAAATACCTCATTGAAATGCTATGGAAACAATAGTCCACTGTTGACCTTAAATACTTTCACAAATACCATGTTACAATATAATTTGTTGACACGCGTTAGTAGTATGTATTGCACTGACAAATATAATAAATTCTGATAGCAAAATTAACAAATTACCGAAATAAAATTTCTAAATACTTTCCTGCAAATACACATAAATTAAGACCATGAAAACTGATTCATAGAGACTGTAGATGATCGCCATCATTCATTGTCATCAACTTGGCGGGGCAAGCACTGACCGATGACATAGTCTATAAATGGTGCATTGTCGGTGGTTTGTTTACGTATGGTGGACTTGGTATACCCACAGGTTGATCTGTTTTTTTTATGATGATAAATTCAGTCTTAGATGGTCCATGGGGTGTCTTTGACATGCCGATATACATTGGGTATCTGTTTTCTTGGAAGGATCTCGGCGCCATATAGAAACCTGCATTGAGCAGGCCTTGGGTAAATCCATTGCTCATATGAATTGCAAACCCAACTCTTACGGGAAATTGATATCTAGTAACTGGGATCGAACCCATTGAGTTGACCGCTCTTCGGTGTATAATTGTCTTCTTCCCGGCAGCATGCCCGACCAAGACTTCCGCAAGAATCTCGTTTTCTTGTAGTTGTGTTATAATCACTCTTTGTACCTGCGACGATTCTATCCCTCTTATTCACATCTTCTAACAGGATAATTGGTATTCCGACCTTCAACTGGAGTTGGTGGCTTGGGAGGGATGGATCCTCTATCTGATTTAAGACCTCCTTTGGATATAATGTTGTTGCAGTGCTGTAATTTTGGCGAGCAAAAGATACATAATCAATGCTGACATATGTATGTTCTTCTCCACGAAAAAGGCTTGTTATGTGCTTGTTCACCTTGTTGACTTTGTCGTGCTGAGAAGCCAGAATTGTCGTATGAGCAAGATACTGTTTTTTGAATTCATTGCTCACAAAACCTTCGTATGAAATTGCGACTACCATGTCGAGGAATTCATCTTCGCCCGGAATAATTAGAGTGGATACTGTTAGGTTTGTTTTCGTTGTGCGAGCTCCCAAGTTATCCGGGCTCAAGAGATTGGCTATAGAGTGGTTATCTGTCATGTTTAAAGTCAGAGTTCTTTGTATGACTTATTCATAGAATGTGTGCGTGATATATATATATATATATATATGCGCTAATAACTTAAGCAGCAAGAAAAGTACGGGTTATTATCCAATTGACTTGCGTGGAATCAAATCACATCGTTCCATAATTGGAGTCCCGTGTAATATAGGTATGTTGTGGACATTGGATTGATTCGTGGCTGGAACCCTGTATATTACTTATATTAAAAGATATAGGTTACCATATATACATGTGTCATACAGAGTTTCTGTAACTAATGACTTATGCGCTGGTGTTATTTATGTTAAATTCTGTTTATTCACGGCGCTTGGTTAACCTTCCCTCTCACAGACTACCACTAACCATGTTATTTTTGAATGGTAGCAAGCCATGTCTTTCGAAACGCTTACAATACCTATGAAATTTCTAATATACTACTGAACGTATTTCACATTCTACATTTTATATCGAACTGTGTCGCTTACATCCCGCATCAATTAGTGGGATATTGTGGTAGGTCTCATCGGTCAAAACTATCGCAGGGTGTAGTAGGAAAATGCAATAGGTGACGAATTGCAACGATCATATCATGTGTTGATACAGTCTCAGCTCCAGCCAATCTAACTATCTGCTTTGTTGTTATACAGTCCAGTAGTTTTTGTTGTGCTTGCGCCTTTGGATCCTCTCATAGGTCTATGTCCTTGCCGTACTAATCCTGTATTTCTGTTCAAGGTATCCCCTAAAATACCCTATAATCTGTTCGTAGAGAAACGATCCATATCGCTCTATTTCTACATCTGTCTCTTCATTCGGGAAAAAGGATAGGCACTTTTATTCATTGTAACCTATGGCCATAGTCTGCTCCTGTAAAAAGACCTCCATTTCTTCGTCCAATTATTCCTTAATTTTGTCTATAAGGATCCTAGGATGAAAGCAGCAATTGTCGATTCTCCTGTGTATGCCCAATGCTAGGTTACACATAACACCCATTATAACAACGGATGAAGGTTTGTTTTTATGCGATTCTTGGACTTGGTATAGTTCAAAAATTAATCCAATATCTGTCGAATAACTTCTATTATAGGAAAATGAGGTTCTCCCTGTACATTCTTGTTAAAACAATGTCTACAGTATGGATACTTCGGATTGTCTGACTGTAAGGGTCATATTACCAAACACAGCAATGGCATGCACTTAAGATGAATGACTTATGATATGTTTTCTGATAGTTAGACTTTATTTTATAAAAAAAAAAAATCATGTAAGAATATTCCGTACTAAGAGCATTATGATGATCACATACCAAGAGATATCATGTTTGTAGTATAACCTGTCTTAAGTCATATAAACTATTTGGAATAAACATTGTAATTCAATGACTGTAACCATGTAACATATGCTAAGATACACAGGGTGGAAAAAAAAGGAAGAAAAATACCAAAATAGCAAAAGGAAGGAACATTTAGTAAAGTCTCAATAACTAAAAAATATAAAGCCAGTGGTAATGTAATTCCTACGGAAACAACTAAAGAATTCTGTTGTTGTGCTAATGTTGTCCCATGCGTGCCGAATGCTTCCAGTCGTTGTAGGGTACTTCGTTCCTTTGAAACTAACCTGATACATCCATCAAACGAAAACAATTATAAGTATATTTATATTTTGGAAATATCATAGGTTTCAGTATCATGTTAGTTTTTGTCATCCCTACATACGAAGTACGGACATATCTAGAGTTAGATATATCCGTATATCTAGGTAAATATTAGTTTTGCACATTCGGGGAAAACAATTCAAACTCAGCATATACGACAACCTGACCAAAATTATTACTTGTACTTACATACCTACAAAGGTGAATACGTATATCTTTTTCCCAACTATGAGGTTGAAAGCCCTCTCCAAAGGGATACAGCCGTCAATGCATGATTCAATTCGAGCATGACGCCATATATCATCCATATTAACTTTATGCTTTTTTCCCAGATGGTCCATGAACTTTTTAAGCCTGCGCTTGTGGGTTGCTTTTAGTTCTTCTATGAACCCGTATATATGCCCTATGTATCTACCCACATCTTGTTCAGTTACGTTTTCTGGAAAACTGGATATGGAAGCTTGTTCTCTCGACATTTTTTCCTCAATCTGGTTTCCAAGAAACTTAATCATCTCTTTGTCTATGTCAAAGGCTTGTGTCAGCAATACTGGCTTTTCAACCAAACTGTTGACGTATGGTGTAACTGTCCTCTATCAGTTTACCACACATAAGATGACTTCCTTCGGATTGTTAAATCCAGGTCATACGGAAATCTACTTCTTGAATCGGGGCTGACACGCAAACCAAGTTGTTTTTACCTGGAAAAACAATGCACCGTCTCTGGGTACTTTCGTAGTGCTCGGAGATCAAAGTCGAATAAGACAAGCCTAAACCAAGGATGGCCGTTCCCGTCTTGCTTCGGTCACAGAGAGGATAGAGGTTGGTCTAGGGAGGGAAACATCGAAGAAACTTGAGATCAGGTTGAGGATGTGATTTGGGTGTAAGAGTTCAAGATCTCCGTCGTGAAGTCGACTGGAAATCTCCAAGGATAGAAACGTGTTTTGATTCTCAGGTGTTTTCTCTGAGGCTCTGGTTGTTTCTGTTTGTGTGTTCTAGGTGTTCTGAACGTTTCTTATGTTGGAAGATAGAGGAAGCCTCTATTTATAGTTTGAACTCACCCTGATCTCTCGACAGAGAAGGTGGAAGTCGTGGAAGAGTGGAGGAGTGGTAGGACATGCGTTGGTTTCCGTAACTGCCTGAGTCGTGTAGAACATGCCCACTCGCGCCATCTTCTCGTAAATGTCAACTATCTCCATCAGTTCCTTTCACCTGCCGTAGACCGCCAGACCAATACCCCTAAAGTTATCCCCCCATGTGATGTTTTGATGTCTCGAGCGAGTGATACGCGGATATTGCGTAGTTGAGTTGAGTAGAGTAGGGTCGTACGACTAATTGTCGTGACCAACATGAGCGTAGTGCCTCCGGGACACGAGTATAGGAGTGGCCTTGGCTGTTTGGCCAAGGCCATGAGTGTTTGAATGCTCTTTGGCGCTAGTTATGGTGGTGCCATGGCTCTTGGCGCCACGGCCTTGGCCTTTGGCCAAGGCCAACCAGTTGTGGCGCCATGGACTATTGCGCCACGGCCTTGGCTTTTGGCCAAGGCCAAGCTTGGATGCGTTTTTTGGCGTTGGTCGTGTTAAGGTGGCGCCAGGGCTTATGGCGCCACGGCCTTGGCCTCTGGCCAAGGTCCACTTGTTGTGGCGCCATGGGTCATGGCGCCACGGTCTTGGCTTCTGGCCAAAGTCCACTTGTTGTGGCGCCATGGGTCATGGCGCCACGGCCTTGGCCTGGCCAAGGCCAGCCTGTTTGCGGCTATACTTCTCGTTACGGTCTTGGCCTTTGGCCAAGGATAAGTAGGTTTGTGGCGTTTTACGCCATGGCCTTGGCCTCTTGGCCAAGGCTGATTTTTATGGATCCATGGTGACTTCATGGTTTGTGGTGCCATGCTATGTGGCGTTTATGGCTTTGGCATCTGGCCAAGGTCGACTTTGGGCAGCCTGTGCCTTAGTCGCAGTGTGAGTACTTATGCTACAACACACTTGAGGTCATGGCGTGTTTATCCATGGCATGCTAGACCATCCTGAACTTGGGATTAGGTCCGCTTAGGCCTGTTTAGGCTGGTGTATGCTTCTCAGAGAGCTCCGGACCGGCCTGGAGCTTCAATATTTCCGAGGTTTGCACCAAGACTCGTATGTTGAGTCGTATTTAAGAGGAAATCCATGAGGATACGTCTCTGTTGATTCTCCACCGTGTACCATCAAGCGAGACCTGGCTCTGAGCATATCAATGGGTTTAATATGTTGGTGAGATCATTAGTACTGCTCTATGATATTACCCTCCCCACCGGAGTTATAAGAGAGAGCTCATAGAGAGTTTATTCGGCTCATGGAATGGGTTGCACTCTGAGCTATAGAGATGAGCCTGAATAGGCGATTGCCTTTAATAAGACATGGTTTCGAGAGTGTTTTTGACAATCTTGTCCCTCTCTCATTTTTTTCACCATCTACACAAGTAAGCAATGCCCAATTCGAATCTACCCCAGTTATACACGAAGAACCACTTAAGGAACTTGTATAACTGGAGCTAACTAGGTCTTACAACACCGAGTGCAGCCGTGCGTTGCTACCTTTCCAACCTTGTTGAGTAACGTATCAGTTCTTGAATAGTCGTATATCAGAAGAGACGGACTTTAGAATAGACAAGAACGTGATCAGGTTACCAAGGTTACAGGTTAATCCGAGTTCTTGTTAGCTCAAAAACACTTCAAGATAGAAATCCAACAGACCAGAGATAATCTTATCTTATTGACTCATTGAGGATCGTTAGATGGAACACAAAAGGTATTCTATATAACCAAGTCCATCTAAGAGATAAAAGAGTTTGCAATTTGACTTAGAGTGAAATTCTGAAAGAATCTTCACTAAATCCGACACCAGGCAGAATGACCGACATTCAGGTTCGCGTACTGGTTCGCGAAATGTTCAGCCATTCGAACTCAGAAGAATTCCGAGTTTCTGGTTTGCGAACCGGTTCAAGAACCGTCCGCCTGTCAGATTTCGTCAAATCTGGATTCCGCTGGAAGTACTGGGTTGAGCCAGAACTTAGACGTGAGAACGTCCTCAGCTGTGATCCATGGACTCTTTGCTCAAGAGTACTCCTTTAGATTCATCCATATCCAACTAACAGTTTGCAAGCAAACCATTGTAATGGACACATGGCACCGAATTTGTCTCATACAATCTTGTACTCACAGTAATTTGTGGGATCAAATACTGGTCATGACACAAGGCCATGTTACACAAGAATACGATCTCAATTGCTATTATCACTACTAAAGTAGTCGACTATTTCGAAAGAATAGAGAAAGTAGAATAGAAGAATATCCATAAAGTCATAACTCATACTAACCTTTTATCGATGAAGAATAATTGATGTCTTCTTTGTCTTCACAGTCTTCGTCTTCAAGGTCTCTACTACTTTGTCTATATCCCAATTCTGAAATCTAAACTCTAGTAGGCTAAATCAAGAATTGAGTTTTGACACCTAAAACTGACAACTAGCTTGACATACCAACGCTAGTGGGTTTGACCGGACAATGCCCTAACAGATCTAACCTGGTCGTTGCTCAGAACAGTTATCTCTTCAAGCAACTTCAGATCCTTTTCCAATGGCTTTCCGGGATTATTCTCTTCACCTCCTCTGAATCCAGACATGATAGCTATTGGTATACCTGCTATTTCGTATTTTAATAAACAGTAGCTACACTTTTAGGTTTATTATCAAAAAAAAAAAAAGGACGCGAGAAAAAAACATATCATGATGCCAACTACGAGTTCATATCATACCTCAACCACTACCTTGCTATCAAGTCTAGAAATACGTAGAGCTCTTACCGTGGGCTGTATATATAGGGAGCTGGTGACCAAGAAATCTGAATTCTTCTTCGACTTGGATACCTCCCAACAAAGTAATACTCTAGAAGTTTGTGAACTATAATAATTTAATATATTGCCAAATATAGACGTGTAAGTTAAATATATTTGTTGAAGGCAGTGACGTGGGTTTCTTGACCTGCAATTTAAGATACTACCAAATATAGAGATCGGAGTCAGACGCAACTGGTACACGCGTATTGAAGGTAGCATCTCGTTAAATCTTGTACACGCGTGCATCTGTAGCACCCATTCATATTGCTATTAGATCCATCTATGGTATGTCAATTTATTTTTCTCTTTCCTTGATCCGAGGTCAACAGTAGGTTACTGTGTTTACGAATGAATGCATTTGTTGAAGAATCCTTGATAACCAAGAAAGTTTAATCTTATACATACAGATGAAACACTGAACTTACAATCTAGAGGTAACGAAGAGAGAAAAAAAAAAGACAACCGCTTCAAGAACAAACAATCTGTCATAAAAAGGTACTCAAAATATATCGTGCACGGTAACACTCATGTTCCGAGCAATATCTGATAAATAAATTATTGTTTACACTGCCCTTTGGGTAGAAATAATCACTGTGAATGGTACTAATTGCGTATACTTTCTAAGACAATCTCTATAGGAAATTGTATTCTATGCATGGCAAAATCTTTGTAGTGAGCTTCAAATCGATCCCTTATTATGTGCAGCCTTTCCCCGTTCACGTAGTCTACACCGATTTCTCTAGCCCTGATAAACTCGTCGTGTAAAGATAATACTTTGAGAGTGGTGCCTGTCTTACACTTTTTGTACGATGATACACCTAAATTAATCACGACAACCTGAACGTCTCTGATCATGGTTATTGTGCAACCATTACGCAGAGTGATCGTGCGATGGGGTACTCCATAGAATTTTGGCATGTCTGGAAATGTTTTGTCAAGGGATATTCCCGAAGGGCTTAGTTTAAGAAGATCTTTACTGGAATAAGTCCGCAACTTGGGTATGTGAGTAGAAGTTTGATATGTTTTTGTCACACCTCTGGTTCGCTTTCTACATGCAGTTTTCTCCACCGTGTCTTTGACACACTGCGGGTTTAACATGTTATAAAATTAATATCATTCTATAAAAATGCATGTGATGTAAACCGAAACATGATCCAGTATCCGCAATACAAAAGTGCTTAGAAAAAAATTATACCTTGACTCTGTGTTCAGATCCGTCGATCCTTTCGTCGGTTGACCTAAAGGTGTATTCATAGATCATTGGTCCATGCTGAACAACCCACATACTCTTCTCTGGCGTACCTTTGAATTTGTACTGTTTCATCCTCTCGGGATTCCAAACCTGGTCTATGCAGGTATTGTGCTTCTTCCCAAGACGTTCCTTTAGCTGCTACAGGTCTTGTTCTTGAGTAGCATTCAATACTTCCATCCTATTATAAACCCATGATTTATGTGCATCTTTTTCCAAATCGTACCCCGTGAATGGAAACTTCTTCATAAAAATATACTCCTCTAATTACAGAGACTTCAACTGCCGATTAAGAAAAAACAAAAACTTATAGTTCATGCGGATCAAAAAGATTACCTTGTGTCGCTTACAGAGGAAAAATGGCAGTTCCTCGTCGCTCCGTGCCCTTCTGTCTGTTTCATGTGGACACCTATCTGTTAGGAACTACATTGTTCTAGAGAAAGGGAATCTCTGAAGGACAGTGATTAGGGTTTCGGATGGAATGTGTCAATTTATGACTTCAGAGGATATTTGCTCCTTATATGGATTTGTTATCGTCCAGGGACCAATAACCTAATAATTATCGAGCAAGTTACCGTGGTACACCGTGCGTGCGTGTGAAAACGTTCTCTCTCCTTTATCAATGGACTGTAAGCTACTCCTTTAATTTATCGAGCAAGTTACCGCACTCAGGCCCCGCAAATGGGTTATAGGAAGCGGGTAGACAAAGATAATCTACTTGGCCCATTGATTATTAAATCATAATATGATTACGTTGTATGGTATGATACATGGATAAATTGCTCGATATGTTACTTTACATGCTATTTCATTAAATCATACAACAGATATCACGTTGCATAGTATTATGCACGGGTAGCCTAGTCAGACTACCTACATAAATAGATACTGCAAGAGGGATTTCTAACTTGCATACCATATATATATCACCAAAATGGTTATCAAAAGATGTTTACGTTTTGGGGACACATTTGACACTGCATACTACTGTACATGTTCCACTGACAACAACAGATGAACACAGCAGTAATAAGATAACATTCGTTCCGAATGATTCCCGATGTATCTTATACCATTGTAGCATTGCCACTACGAAAAAACGGTATTCATGATGTTCTCTTGCCACCAAATATATACATCACTATTGTCTTTTTAACAAACAATAGTATCTTTATATGCATGGTGTATTGCTCTACACCGAAGCTACATCGACATTTGATAACGTCGCTAAAATGGTGTAGTGTCTATTCTGCTAACACATGCATTAAAAAATGGATTATACTGCACGTATGGGACGCTAATAGCTGGCATGTTGAGAGTTCCCCTGCAACCTGCCCGTGGGAAACATTAAAGTAATTTTGCATACTCACTACGCCAGATCCTGTTTTTCGCAACATTTGCTTTTTTGGCTTAGCAACGTTTATAAACGTTGCCAACTGGAAAACGTTGCTTTAAATACAGAAAACGTTGCACCGCATAATAGTTCTAATATAGAAAAAACAATAAAAGGACACGGTAATACTTTTATTAAATGAGCGAGGACTTTAATGTCTATTGCAAACTTATATTCTCACTTTCTTTTCTATTTTCTTTCGACTTTATCTCTCTCCCAAAATGTTATCCTCTCAATTTCTTTTCTTCTCATCTGAACCTATAAACCGAGAGCTGCAAAACCAAACTGTATATCTTCAAACTCTAAATCTCATAAATCGAGTCTCGTCTTTCCTAAATCAAACCCGATCTTTCAATAAATCCAATTTAATGAACCCTAGAAATATCGTTCTATCCAGCTGAAACCAGTACTATGAGAAGAATTTATCAAATAAGAACCCTAATTTTGTTGCTAGTGATTTGTGATTAAAATCATATTCTAATTTTTAGTTTCAGTTTTGTGGACTAAGATTTTAGATTTGTTTTTCACGTTGGTATTTGTAAGTAGATACAATGATTCTGGTCTTAGATTTATAGGGTCCAGGTCTGGATTTTCTGGAGTCTTAAAGCATGGGTTCATTTTTTTATTCCATTTTATGAATTGAATTTGTGTTTCGTTACTGTATATATCAGATCTCGATCTGGTGGTACTGATTTTCTAGGTTTTAATCTTTTGGATCTGAGATTTGTATGGTTTGTGTATAGTTTCCTTGTTTCTTCTTTAAACTTAAACGTTTTAGTTTTTGATACAGTTTGTGATACATTTAATTAGTTGTGTATTTTCAGATCTAAGAAGATGATGATTGAAACAAAGAAGCAACAAGATTGGGAAAGAAAGTGAGCTTAAGACGAACATATGTTTTGCCTACCTTTTGAATTTGGTTCAGAAGTGTTTGGGATATGCCACTGAGTAAGTTTTCTTTGGCTTGTGGGACTTGTAAACCTATTATTTTGATTGTGTTCTTTAGCTAACTCATGTCCTGGTGTTCATATTCTGATAGTTCTACAATTGTTGCTAACTGTATGTTTACCACGAATTTGTATGGTAATTTGTTAACAGAGATAGGGCCTTGTGAATGTAGATTGATAGTAAGATCCTAGTAGAACATAATCTTCTCCAATTCACTATAGGAAATACCGACCGATAGTTTCTACAAACAGCACGTAAATGTATGTAACCCAAGGGGGTCAGGTATGTTGATAAAACCCAAGCTATACCTTCTTCGCGAAGTACATCCCAAGGCCTTGCTTCCTCATGAATATCCTCTATCTCATCATCCCTAACAATGTTAAAAGTAGTTCTTGTTCTGATTGGCAATATTGCTAAGCTAGATATCTCTATTGCCTTTGTACTGTTACCTCCATAACTGTTGTTGCCTAACAAAGATTCTCTTCATGTTCTTCTATCATTGTCGTTCCTACCAAATAAAATAATCAATGCATTACAAATCTCCTACAAAGAAGGCAATGAGTGTATATTTTCAATTAAGATGCATGTGTTCTATCTACATACATGAAACCATGAAAGTGTAAATTAGCTAGCTAGAACAAATAAACAAACAAAGTGGGTACTGTAATTGAAGTAGTAAAGAACCCATTAGTTTTGATAAACAAAATCAGTAGTTTCAAGGACGCATTTAAAGTTGTTCTAGTTGATTGTGTGTCACCTGTGGGAATTGTCTTAGTCCATAAATTAGTTGACTTACTTTTATGTTTTGGGATTCATTTCACTTGTGGGAATTGTCTTAGTCCGTAAGTTAGTTCTTATGTTTTCTTTAAACATTAGTTGCTTCGTTTAAATTTTGAGATCTATTTTACCTTATACTTGGAGTATGACTTACTTTTATGTTGATGCTTGTTCTTCATCTTCTAGATCAAAGAATCTCTTTGACATGCTGAGCTCATACTTGGATTCGGTTTCACAAAAACCAACTAGTAGACAGGTTCATTCTACAATCACTACGCCAGATCCGGATTGTTTTCTCATTTTTGTTTCGTAATTGATAGAGGTCTGTCTCATGCTGGTAGTGGCGCGTACAATAGGGAATCTGCAATGTCCTTGAATTCTTTTCTCCTGATGGATGGTTTGCATTTGGAGTATATCCATTAAAGGTATAATTAGTAGTCAATCTTCAATAATGGAAACTTCCCTTTCATAGCCTCGTAATTGTAATAAGTTTACAGTCATTTTTTTATGCTGGAAATGGCAAGTTGCGTGTCTCAGTTGGCTAGAGCAAACTAGCTGCAAAAGTTGCTAAGAAATAATGTTCAGTAACTTTTCCTTCCTCTTCTGTTTTGACAGCTTCTTTAGCTTTATATGACCATTTGTCTTGTGAACTTATGTGCCAAATTGTTCTTTCAGATCCAAGATTAAAAGCTTTGGAAGTGTCAGTGGTACAACCTCAGGGCTAACCTCAAGTCTAGCATTCACACCTGTACAAGTAAGTATCTGCATTATCGTTATCATGTTCTAACCTTAACTTAACTACTTAAGTCAAAAGTAGTACGCTTGGTAGAACCTCCGTTGATATGAATACTCTTAAAGTTTTATTTTCCATAGACCCAAGTTTTAGTTTTACGTTTTCTTCTCCTTTTATTTGTGCCTTATTCCCATTAGTTCTGTTAGTTTTTTTTTTTCATGGTGGAGTCTTATTAGCTTTGCTTTCAACCTGGGCTTGCACATTTTGCCTTTCCCTGATGTTTTTTTTTCCTCCTTCCCTTTTGATTACCAAGTACATGTAGTTGGGTTTTTATATCTTTTTTTTCCCTCCTTCCATGCAAGGGATCGAACTCTCAAATCCTCAGCCCATGCAAATCAGTTGGGCGGTGGAATACAGAGTACCGGATTCTCAGAGGTGGGCACGAGCCAGGTTCAAAAGCATTGGTCTACTATTCAATTCGTATGGGTTTATTCATCACCAGGTTCTAATGTAGAGGATAAAAATTTAAATTTTCACTTTCAGTTACCATGTGTTCTTAAATTTTCACTTTGGGATGTTTGAAAGAATGTTGGCAGAGATAAATTATTGGGTTGAATGGCAATTTGTAATATTGGATTTTCATTAATGCAAATAAATTTATTATAATTTTGTTATTTTTTTTTTAATTTGTCATATTCATTTGGCAACGTTTATAAGCGTTGCCGAAATTAGTATTATAGCAACGTTTATAAACGTTGCTGTAAATAATTATAGCAACGTTTATAAACGTTCCAAATAATTTGCAACACTGTATTAGGAACGTACATAAGCGTTGCCGAAATTCATAGCAACGTCTATATCTGTTGCTAATCGGCCATTTTGGCGTAGTGACTCCATTATAACACTAAATTCGAAACGTTATATATCTTTCAATAATCGACGTATTCGAAAGGTTGTGTATATCGGTTGGGTAACCAAATGTCCATGGAAATATCATTACACCCTGACATATCAATTCATTCGAATACATACTTCGATCCACATGAAACTCTGTCTTAGATATTTCAAAATAAATGGACACCCAAAAGCCATTTATGAGAATATACCGGTCACCTGTGGGCTTATAAGAAGAATAGTGGCATAAATTCCAAAAAAAAAAAACTAAAATTCCATCGTAAACTACGGATGAGAACAAAACACATGAAATGCTAATAAATCTAAATGATCGCAGGCATGTTGTGTTGAATTCACATTGTCATCTTTCTGAATAACAGCATCAGTTGTTCCAGAACTATCAAAGACAATCCCCTGCCGACGATGTATGTTCATGGAAAACCTGCAAGATACAATTTGTTATTCAAAGAGACCATTTGAAAACATGGTTACTATCAAAGTATATCGTCAAATTGTTCTTACCCTCAAATACAAACTGGTAGGTGTTCAATCCGTCACTGACTTGCAAATATCTCTTTTCGGGCACTACGTTATTTCTGCATAACTTAATTCTTTTGTCAGGCCAGATCACATCTAGGTTGATCCCATACTTTTGTCCCAGTTGTTGTTTGAATTCTCGAAGCACAACAAACTGCCTTCTCTCCATCGTCTCTATGTTCGTATTGAGTAATGACATATTACGGTGAATGTCTTCTTCGCATAACCCACTTGGAAAACAATTAATACACTCTCTCTCTTTGCACACCATCTCTATTATCTGATCTCCAAGAAACTTAATCACCTCTTCGTCGACAACACTATGTTCCTTTAGCGTGATGTTTCCATTGAATAGTCTGCCCTCGAAATAAGCATCAAGCATCACCGCATCAGGGGACAGCGGGGATTCATCGAAATAATTGGTTGCATCATACGGCCCTGTAACTCCATGTACTGCTCAAATGTGATGCCTTCTCCACTGTTATCTAGTCTCTGGTATTCCTGGAATTTTTTTAATTGATAGGCCTGGATTTCCTTGTATTTTCTCATGTGTTTTTGGACACGGTAATCATGTATAAACCACTACCTTTTGGTCCCAAACGCCTCTAAGGGTTTGAAATTTGTCCACCTCTCCATGGCTATCTCCTGTCTTTGATCTTCTAAAAAACTATCAAGCTCGTCATCGTCGTCAGAATAACTGGGTTCTCGATCAAGGATCTAGGGAAGTCTCTTAGTTTTTTTATCTGTATCTTTTGGCTGCTTGGATTGCAAATCTCCTCCAACAGAACAATCGGCATCCTCTCCAGACCTTGTGGTTATCCCGCTAGCCTCCATACAACTATCTACTCAGTCAAGTGTCTGTGATAACCTGTGAAATAAGAAATATACAGATGAAGCGATTAGGATAAGCACTCAACAATGCTTTGTAACATAATTTGGTTAAGTACATGCGGCTGTTTTTTGTTTTTTTTTTTGTCTTAGGTCTCGCAAAAGGACTATTCTCCATGTGATATGGACTTTTCCGCATATATATAGACAATAACGAATCTTACTCGGCACTGTATTGCACCATTGGTTTCCAAATCGTGTAAATCATACGTGCAGGAGGAAAAATTCTATGTTTCCCAATCCACAGGAAATACTATCTACCGAAACACGTGATTTCCTTATTGTATGCGAAGGTACATGCCAGCAGGGATTACATACACGCGACCGTCAAACTATTGTTTGGGCGTGTCCGTCAGAATCCCTGGGTTATTTCAACTGCTAATTCCAAAGGTTGTGTCTGGAAACCAAGAGGCGCTCCTCCCCTTCCACAGACATAAGTATCCTATTTAAACTGCACAATACCCATTGTAATTAGTCCCGGGAGAGAGACTTGCAGGTGCAAAAATGGGTTGTTTCGGCTATAAAATTATTGGTGTCAGTGATCAGACCCTTGTCCATGTGCGGAGGCATCGATTCGTCGCAACCCTGAAGCTCGATTTTGGAATAAAGGAAGCGGATTTCAACATCATACATCCTAGGTATCATTGTAGTGTATTTGTAATATGCTTCAGACACGTGGCTAATTTTGAAAAACTCAGGGTACTCGATAGCATCAACGTCGACAACTACAGTGTTACTTTAATCCCTGTGGAGCAAGGATGCAGGTGCGTTGAAGAATGGGTTGCTTTGTACGGAGAAACGTCACAAGCCAATGTTTCTGATGCTATGTCTGGTGTCAATAGTATGGACGAATAGGTATTCTCAACGGCTACAGACATCCACGACTTGATCTGAAATTGCATTGCCCGCTATTCAATTAGTTATGTCTTACTTCTTACTCATGTAATTGACATTGATCTACCGATCTTCTGGTGTTGAGTATTTTCGTAATATACACATGTCGTTGTTTTATCTGTTTTGCTTCAACAGAAGTTATGCATTTTTTCTAATATAAGTTTCTAAATGATGACACTAGATACACCAAAAAAACAAAAGGAACAATGCACGTTGTCTAGAAAAATGCTTTGGATTATAAATTGGATTGGACTTAGAAGCAACATTGAACAGAATTTCGATGTGGATTGGTTATGAATGTACAATTCTTTTTCAATCAGTCCAGTACTGGATTCGACACATCTAACTAAACAAATGTGCATTGATTATGCAACTTTTGATTCGCAAATGGAATAATCTGAATCATATAAACTATTTTACAGCCATCATTTTCCTATTGGATGTTGTTATTTATGTCTCTTATAACACGGTCTAATAAGGGCATGTTCTCGTACATGTCTTCTGACATTTCAAATTCTGTATAATCCTCCTCGTTAGCTTTCCTCATAATGATTACGGATTTTACTTTCTGCATCCATTCTGACACCCATATGAACAATCTCCCTGGACATAAACCATTCTCTTCCATGTACACTCCAATAGTATGAAGACCCTGGCCTTCATATTTATCCATTGTCATTGCAAAACACATCCTTACAGGAAACTGCTCGCGCACCAATTCTATCCTTTCTCCACTGTAGATGGATGCTTTCACCCTCCCAGTTTTCACTGTCTTTCCTGACGCGATTCCTGTCAGCACCTCTGCTTCGATTTCTACATTCAGCAATGCTTTTACTAAAAGTCTGGTACCTTTTATGAGGCTCTTTTTATCCAGGGTGAACAGTAGGACTAATGGGAGTCCGACTCCGACTTCTATCTTGTGGCTTGGGATGCCTTCGAATTCCATTTCATTCAAACGTCGCTGGTTTATCTGATATTCCTCTTTGTCTAACACCTTGTCTTGTCCAGAATCTCCAGTATCTGTGATGAGGTATACAGCACGATCCCGACACCCTGAGCGTGCCAAAACTTCTGAATTGATTCTCTCCACAACTTCGGTTCCATGCGCCAGAATAGTCCTGCCTTTAAAGTATTCCATGCAGTTGATATTTGCTTTGATTCCTGGGTAATTGATGTCAATGATACGATCTATAAACTGTTCTTCGGTATCCATCTCCACTTCAGTTTCTTCGATTACAGCGTGGGCACTCTTAACACCGTTGTTTATGTAACGGAATATCCTTTCTGCAGCATTACTCGGTTGTTTGTGTGTTTGTTCTTCTGCCATAGCTGCCCTGAAACCAAGAAGAAATCAACGCACAATCAAGGAAAAAACAAGAACTTATGAGTCTTATATAATAAACAGCTAGAACGGAAACATTACCTCTGATACAAATCAGAATCATAAACAAAAATATTCCGTTATGGAAGAGATCGAATAAGGAAAAGGTTATTTATACTACAATGTCTAGTCTAATATCGGTTTATATCATTGAACAGGGAATATTGTATTGTTTATATATATATATGTGTGTGTGTGTGTGTAAATATGTACAGGAGGAAAACCATATACGGCGGAGGATAAATCGTGGTCGTTTTAGGGTTACAAATATTTCAGAATACCCGTTCTGCCCCCTAGTCTTTTGCATTAGATGTATGCCTGCTTTAACTTTTGTTTTTTGCACCAAAGAAGAAAAAGGTATGCCCATTAGACGACGACTAAGAAATCCAATTGAAAACTAAATCTCCTGGTGTAAACAACTAAGGTGTACATGATGAATACAAACTTAATTGAAAAAAAAAAAAGGAAAAAAACAAAAAACATTAATAAAAAAAAGTGAATTTATAACGAACTAAACTACTAAACCACGATGCTCCTAAAACTGCGACGATATATGTTAGCCATATATCGAAACACCACAAGGTAGAACTTTAATGTCTTCGTATACGCCAAGAACTGCGAATTTGCCATCCTTGCCTCCAACACTACAGTCCACAATTAATATATCGAAGATCGCCTCAGTACCCTTCATCGGTTCAAACGGTCTGAGTGCCTCCACTGTCTGTCCAGTACGTGCTTTGATGTAATGTTCAACTACGTCATAATTCATAAACGCATCTGCCACTTTGCCTCTAACAGTGAATATTGCACTGGATGTTTCATCCACAACCCTTAGATGCATCTTGTACCTGCTCCCATGTACAAAGCATGTTATTTTTTTATTTTTTTAAACTACGTATATGCGTTATTTGAATAATTGTCTACATACACTGGTTTTTCCGTTACTGTAACATTGCAGGACATGCAGAACGGTTGATAAACCCCAGAATTGTTCCACGACTCTTTTGTCACAGTTTTGCCATTGCATTCACAGCAGGCCATGTAATACCATTTGCTACCTTCAACCAAATCCGCTATCCATGCTTTGCAGATGAATGTTCTCCCCTGCAGTTAGGGTTGGTGCTAAACTGGTTAAACAACAACATGGGTTAGGTTTTGAAATAGATAGATGTAGATGAGATTACCTTGTTTTTGGGATCTTTCATCATATCTCTGGCTTCTGATATAGTCAGCATAATCCCAACTTCAGTAAGACAGGTGAAGAGAAAACGATCTTCTGTAAGCTTGATCTGTGTAGCAACGTTTGCGAGGACTGATCAAGTTAAATACATGCCACAAATTAAGATGGCCCACAATAGGTTTCTTGTGAATCCGATATTTCAATTTATAAATTCGGGATATCCTAGTCATATATTGTGAAGTATTTCCCTTTTTAAAATAACCTATTTTTACTCTTTGTTATATGCTACATGCTGTAAAACAGACCAAGCGGAGGAAAGGGAGTAGGAAATAATTTTTCCCCGACAACAACTGGAAAGAAACAGTAAAAACGAAAGCAGCATTGCATGGAGAATCAATACCTCAAGTAGAATCTGAACCTATAGATTAGCACGCAATATTGAGGTAAGAATGACAATATTGAGTGTATACCTCAATATTTTTCCCTCCTGTATCTATTGATCTGCCTAGATGTCTTAGGCATGTGTTCTTACATTGAATAAATTGCTAGGAATATCACAAACTTGCAAGATATTTTGTTAGCATAGAAACTTGATACCCATAGGTTAAGTATGTGCAATGAATTTTATAATTTTATTGTAGGTTGATAAATCACAATGCAACAAACTTGCATAAAAAACTAATGTGGAGATAAAGGTTTACTGAACCCGAACAAAATTCATGCCTATATCGTACAGTGCTTAGTGTACGACGTACATAAAGCCATGAAAGAGTGTCATCAAACAATGGTGTATGAACTAAACGAACAGGAATCTAATACATATCTAATTCGAGATAATCACATGCCAAACTTACACGATTAGATTAAATCTATTCAATAAGGATAGAGCATAGTTCATCAAAACGCTTTTGGCAAAACATACCGATCTTATATAAAGAGTAAAAAACAACCAAAAAAGGGGGAGTAATTTAAAAGAGCTGCTTGACATAACGTTTTGAGATAAATCAGATTCGTGAATTTAAACATCCCTGGTGTTTGGAATTAAATCAGGTTCGTGAATCTAAACATCCTTGACTGCATTGCCCGACTCTTCACTGTTATCCTTAGCGTAATCTTCTATAGGAGTCTTCCACTGCTGCACTG
>JAJJMA010074151.1:0-10453 GCA_023529015.1 Papaver nudicaule
CATTGAATTCAAATGACACGTGCAGCGCACGTGCACTATACTAGTAAATTTAATGTCTTTGTGTTTTCCTAAATAATTGTGATTCTGGGTTCTCGAATTTTTTAACCACCGGCTACATTTCCAAAATTCTCGTTCATACTTGAGTATCCGAAGAGTTGTCCAGTTTTTTTTTTGAGAATTTTTTGATACAAATTAAGACAAATAGATTTTTTTGAAACATTTGGAGGTGAGTAAAAGAGAAGACATTTTATCATCAGTGATTGAAAGAGAACGGATGTAGTAATTCTTTTAAAATTTCCTTTGGAATCAGAACAAATTATTTGTGAATCTAGAAAGAATGGTGATGACTAGAAGCCGAAAGAAGCTATTAGATACAGAATTAAGGTACTTCTTCTCAAGCTTAAAATTTCTAATTTGATTTCATACTTGTTTAGGTTTTCTTTTTGTCAACTTTTCTACTTGTTCTTTTTATTCATTTCAGTTGATGTTTCTGATAATTTTGAACATGATTGGTAGTTTATTTGCTAAATTCCCGTTTGCTTCTTATTAGAAATAAGAACATGGATTTGGGGGGAGAGGATAGGATTAGTGAATTACCAGATTGCCTAGTTCAGCACATACTCTCTTATCTTCCAACCGAATGTGCTGTTTCAACTAGTGTGTTGTCTAAAAGATGGAAGAATCAATGGATACATGTACCAACTCTTAATTTTAGTCATTGGAATAAAGAAGAAGGTTCTGATGAAGAAGATTTTGACGAAGAATCGGCTACCTTGGATACCGAAAGGTGTATGGATTTCGTGGACAGAGTATTAGTTCTTCGTAACATGTCCCCGTCCCCTGTACAGAAGTTCCGTCTCACATGTGGCACTAACTACTTCGATGATACCCGAGTGAAGGAATGGATTGCTACTGCAGTAAATTGTAAGGTTGAAGAGGTCTGTCTTTACTTGAGATATCCAGTGTTTCCTATTGGCCTCTTCACTTCTGAATCATTGACAAAGTTATATATCCATTTTCTATGGAATAATGTAGAATACTGCTATCTAAATCTTTCACAACCAATTTATTTTCCAAGACTTAAGATCTTACACCTTGAGTGGACATTTTTTGAGGATGAGATTGTGGTTCAACAGCTATTCTCAAACTGCCCTGTACTTGAAGATTTACGTTTGATCAATATTGTCTGGGATGATGTGTATGTTATAAGTATTTCAGCTCCTTCACTGAAGTCATTTACCATAGATAATCGGCAGTTAATTAGCCATATGCAGGATGCCGAGCTCAAGATTGATGCACCAAACTTAATGTCCATCAAATACCACGATCAGCTACCGCTGAATTTTTTAGCGGACACCTTTCCATCTCTAGTTGATGTTGATTTATGCCTTGAAAGTAGTTTTAGGGACAGTTCTGAAATTGATTCATTTTCTAAGTTTATGACGAAGCTCTCTAATGTACGACGCCTACATTTACCGAGACTTGGTGACATTCCGGAGAAGGTATGGTTCTTTACTTTTGAAAGTACCCTCGTTACTCAAAAGGATGGCCATTGGTCAACTTTAATATCATTCTGACTCGTGATATTATTACATTGTATGTCTTTCTATTAGATTCTCGATCTCCTCTCCACAAGTGTCCTTACCTTGGAAAATATGACCCAATTGGAAATGGGGTATTGTGAATCAGGCACATTACTCAAATTTCTTCAATTCACTCCCAATATGGAGTCACTTGCTGTCACGGTATGATGATGACGACTTGTTAAAATTGTTTCGCAGTGCTGTATATTCTTTGAATTTGACCAGTAAATGCTTTTTTCTCTCGTCGCTAATATTTTTCATCTTCGGGTGAATTGGCATCACGGGGTTTTAGGTGTCTGGCTCTGGCGTCAATGAAGATGCTTTCACATTAAATTTAGTGCCTCATTGTTTGCTGCTACATTTGAAGAAAATCGAAGTTCGAGATTTCACAGGGCACCCACAGGAGCTGAAATTCGTTAAATATTTTTGGAAGAATGCCAGAATCCTGCAAGTATTGATTATACAAAGTGGAACTTCAAAATCTATTGTAGAGTTGGAAACGGAAACTCAAATCATGGAGGTATTGCTAAAGTATCATAGAGCTGATATAGCCCCGTGAAATGCGTAAGACTATGCTCACTTGCATAATTCTGCATAACATGGTAATCCAAGAAACTCGTCGTAATGAAACCTGGACCAACTATCCAGACGAGGATTTGAGGGAGGATGTTATACCACAACGGGGAATGCCTGCAAGGGACTATGCGCGGATGACGAATCACATTCGGAATCCAACTTTGTACGAAAGATTAAGGAGTGATCTTTGTGCTCATTTTTGGGCAGAAGAAGGACGAAGAACTGCTGAACATGATGGAGATGATGAAGATGAAGAAATTCGTGCTCCTCGTTGGGAAACAGCTGCTGCTTTTGAAGATGGAGATGAAGATGATGAATGATGATGATGAGGAGGAGGATGACGATTAATTTTTTTTCTTTGTTTAGAGGAAATGGATGATGATTAAGTTTTTTTTTTTCCTATCATTTGTTTTGGTTTTTTTTCGTTAGTATTAATGAAGATTAAATTTTTATATAACTAGAGTTTTCATTAAAATTAAAGATCGTAATTACATTAAAGGGTGTGCCATGCCCTTTACAAAATATAGAGCCGTGTCGTTCCGATATAATTAGTAAAAAGGGTTTGCCAAGCCCTTTTGTAAAATAATAATAATATAAAAACGATCGATATAATTAGTAAAAAGGGTGTGCCATGCCCTTTTGCAAAAGACCATCCGATGATGATAACGCAATTGCCGTTGCTGTTAAAAATTGGCAAACTGCCTTCCTTAATGATGATACTACACACTGTTGCCACTGATGATGATGATACTACACACTGCTGCCACTGATGATGGTGATGCTGATACCACTGATGATGATGATGCACATTGCTACCCTTGATGATGATGATACACATTGCTGACACTGATGATGATGATGATACTACACACACTGCTACCCTTGATGATGATACTACTACACACTGCTGCCCTTGCCGATGCTACCCCTCCACTCCCCGTGAATGATGATGATGATGAACATGCTACTCGTCCGCCCAAGGGCTTTCCTCCTCCGCTTCAACGTCAGATGCATCGGCATTGACGGATGGGATATTAGGTGGTCCTTGAACAATCGACTCAAGAGCAGATAGCCGTTCTTCCTCTATCTGGCGTTTGATCCGATCGAAGTCCATCTTCCAGATGTACAGTTGTTCCTCATTCATGTTTGAGGTATTAGCATTCATGATTTTATGCTTATCATGGTTATGCACATACTTCTCCGGAGGCGACTTTTTTTAAGTTCACAGTTCAGGACCTTGCGTTTAGCCGATCGGAGTTTGGAAGTTTCTTTAAGGTGGGAAGTATAAGCATCCATGTTGAACCCTTTCCCCTCAACAACAGCATCAGCCTTTACTTGTCGTAGCTTCTTGGCCTGGTTCCTACCACACAACATCTGGAACTTAAGTGCATTTGCGGACGCCTTCTCAGTTGTCATACCTCCTCCACTACCTCCACTCCCTCCACTGACTCCACTGACTCCTGCACCTGGTGACCCCATCTGTGAGGAAAATTGGGACGAAAAGGGCGAGGATGGAGACGCCTGGGAATGAGGCGAACCTTGATTGTAAGGCGAACCTTGATTGTACGGTGAAGCTTTAGGAACCGACTTCAGCTGGAGCAGCATCTTTGGGTCGTACTTTGGCAACACTTTCAAAGTATGGTAACACTCCTCGTAGGCAAATGGTTTCCCATGCTCTCTTTTCCATGCCTCGCAACACCTCCGTTCGACGTCCGTGTCACCCTCCCTACTTTGACTTCTGCGTTCAGTCTGCATGATCGCGGCCACAAACAGTTTCACCTGTGCATTGATCGTGACGAAGTGGTTGCACAACGAAACTTCTGTATGGCAAGTGACAGTCATCGTCACCTGCTCGAACTGATCAAATATGTTCCCCCACAAAGTTGCCTTGTCTTGATGAACACCAGTAATGGGATTTTCAGTAAATCGGACATAGTTTGAACAAATGATCATGTCTTCGCTTGCAGTGAACGATTGGCCACGACTTCCTCTCCTAGTCTTTCCTTCACCCATTTCTTGACTATCCTCGTCGTAGACTTCAAGTTCATATTGAGAAGATGATCGAGTAACATGTTGTTTCCCCTTGTTTTTTGCTTTACCACGAGCCATATGAAAATTGGCAAAAAGATAGATAGCGGAGTGCGCAATTATAGTAGATCTGAAAATACTACTACAAATGTTGTGAAGGTGTGAGTTGATAACCTTGCCAAATGAGGGTATATATAGGCTGTGAGAAATCTCAGCCGTACATCTTATCGACAGAAATACTGTCGTCGATAGTAATTCCATCGACGATATTATTTCTTTGCAACGTGGTTTGGGGTGTTTGCTGGGTCCATACTCAGCCAAAACACTCATAAACTGTGTTTTTCTTGCCCCCATAGGAACTGGCCTCACGAATTGTACTAGGAAAACAATTCCGCGACAAGACGAATGCAATTACACGTTCCAAACACACATTCTGCAAGGCTGCTAATTAAGTGTACCAATTTATTTGGGGGTGTATTAAAATTTAAGACAAAATTTTTATTTTTGGCTATGAAATCGGTACAAGCCCGTGCAAATTGGTACAGCCGTTAGTAGTGACCCACATTCTGCCCAACCATGAGATGCCGGACCCAACAACAAAAGCACTAGGGGGAGACTTGACGCTACTCTCCTCTTTCCAGCTCGAATAAAACCCCGTCTCTTCTTCCGCCATTACCAATCCTAGAAAAAACCAAGCTTCAGTTCATCCCGATTAAATTTCATCTCGATTTTAATGCAATCGAACATGATGTGTTAAACTATATCGAATTTCAGAACCAGTCTTCATCCTGACCAAATTTCAGCTCGATTGTGAAGACGCTGAAGATGCTGGTTAAATATTGATTAGGTAACTGATCCTTAATTCTCTATGTATTCATTCTTGTTGAATTTGAATTGATAATTAGTGCCCATATATGAAATTAGGGATTTCACTTAGGTAAATCATTAGGGGAAAATTTCAGTTAGTATTTATTGCTTTTAGAATTAGGTTACGGTTATATATAGGCTTTTATGTATTGAATTTATCTCTGAGACACTGAAACCTGTTTAGTTTGATCTCGAAATTCCTAGGCTATCTATAAAATTCCACGAGAACAGACGAATGCAATGCTTTGAATTCCTAGGTTATCACAAGGAGGTACTCTATGGGTATCAGGGGTTCGCTGTACGCGTATCTGTTGCTAGCATTCATACTCATATATCTTCCAGCAACATCAGCTGGCGAATGTAACAACCTACAATCTGTCAGCCCGTTGCCGAAGATATATCTTTCGGAATCTTACTTTAAGAAGAATGATATCTTAATTGATTCCAACTTCCAAAGTTTCTTGAAGCATGACATTCCCCTTGGCTCCTGTCAATTACTCGATAATCCGAATACAGTGGTTAAAGTACCAGTTTTGCATAGGGATTTGATTGGTGAAGGCTCTCATCGTCGCTTATTTTCTTCCTTAAGAGTCAGTATCCAGCCTGATACAACCGTATCAGAGCTGCCGGCGCACTTTTGTGAAGCTGTAGTTACTGAAAGACTACCATCTGGAGTCTTTGCAGACCCATTTGAGTTGCAACATCTCGTCCAACGTGGTGTCTTTGTAGACGCTGCTGTTTTTGGAGACACAAATTTGGAATTACCTTCGGCTCTTTCCAATAGATCAGTTGTTGAGGTTCACATGGATATTGGTCACAACATTCTATCTAAGCACACCAATGAATTGGAAATCAACCTAGAGCTCCCATTGCATGCACGATATCCACCTCTTGATGGAAGTGGTTACTCAAAAGTCGAAATGGGTATTCCAGATTTGTTTATTAGTTGCACCACTGAACGTAATGCGGAATGTGAAAGATGTTTATGGGTGAAAAGAGCCGAACAAATTAAATCCATAGCTACTGATGTTGTTTGGAGAATCCCATCTGGAAACAAGGCTCATTCTCAAGTAGTATCTCATGTTACTTTTACCGCAGCCTTCTTTTCCATGGCGTTAATTGCTGTTACTGCTATATACCATTCACCAGATACCAATAGCTCTAAAAACTTGAAAAAGATACGAAAAAGTTGAATTCAGTTTTACTTCACCAGTTTTCAGGCACACACATTGTACGCCTTTTAAGGTTATTTTGTTTTTGTTCTTGTAAAAAGAAAAAAGGCTTATTTGAGATGGGTTTGTCTCATTAGATTTATAAATCCCTTTTTGACAATGACTGTTTATGCTGTTAGTTGGTGTCGGAAATTGATTTTTTCCCCTGGTTGATTTTTTGTGCTTATGCAATTAGAACTTCTGCTAGAAAGGTTAGTATATTGAATTGAGAATTTGCGACATGGAACTCTCTGTATCTCAGTTTGAAGTACTGGCATCTCATGGCGATGAACGAAGAACCAGAAAATATATAACTGTAACACTACCCAATTACTGTAAAATTGCTCACAAGGCTTTTTTGTTCTCTATACTAATTGATTTACAATGTGCACATCTTCAATCATAGTCGAAGTCAACATCAATATACCCTGTATACATTAGATCAGTGAAATTTGTACCTTGTAGCTGTTACTGTAACGTCTCCCTGCGAGTGTTAGTTTGAAAAAGATACATTTATGTTGATATTTCAAATAGTTCGGTTTGCAGGGAGTGATTGTTAGCATCTTCATTGTGATTAAAGAAATCCTTTCTTAGTTTGTCTTGTCAGTTGATCTTGTTGCCTAGCAGTTTGTTTCTGAAAAGTTTCCTGCATATTAGGTTGTTTCTTTACCTGGGTGAAGGAATGAGCATCAAATATGTGAAGCAGATACGTGAAAATCACAGACAAATGGTTTGACTCTTCGCTCATGATTATACCTAACAAACTCATCAAGTCGGGAGGGGATTCTAAGCAAAATTAGTAATCTAATCTCTGGAGTTGCTTCCTTTATTTTGAGTTTGTGTGGCAACCTAATGCTATCCACAGTTGGACTTATATCTTGCTTGTTATAATTCTTATGTGGTTGTCCCTGTGTTTGTGTGCTGTCAAATTCTTTAAACTTGAGTTATATTTATTATGAATCTAATGCCTGTTGATTTCAGATATTATTGGTCAGGTAGTTTCATCTCAGCATGGAGAAGGGAGATGAATGTTGCTTCTCTATAATGACAATGCCTAATCTTGTTATCATCCTCATCGCCATTTTCATCATCTCCATTGTTCGTATTTTGGTCGTCATACATCAAAGCAGGAAACCTCTTCATAGTTTACCTCCAAAATCTGTCAGCACTCTAATTGTTCTAGGTTCAGGTAAATTCGTGAATCTACCATCATCTTTTTTGTTTTATTTTGCTAGAAAGTTGCTTTCTTCTGTTTTTCTTATCTCTCATCACCACCTTGAATAAGATCCTTTCGGGTGATTATAATGTAGGCGGTCACACGGCTGAGATGATTAATCTCATTCGTGTGCTTCAAAGGGAAAGGTTCACACCGCGAGTCTATGTGGCAGCTTCAACTGATAATATGAGTCTACAGAAAGCTCAAGTTCTAGAAGCCTCTATGCTTGATCAGGTTAGTGACTTTTCTTCTTTATCAGATTTCTGTTTTCCTTGTATTTTATTAGTTGAAAAATGATGTTGTTGATAGTCCACATAATTTGTGAGTTTGTGTTTTGTTCCAATCCTCGTTTGTATGGATTTGCTTTTTGAAGTGGTTTGGACTTGCAGGCAGGTTCTGACAAGCTAAAGGAAACAGCTCAGTTCATGCAAATTTACCGAAGCCGAGAAGTTGGTCAATCATATTTAACATCAATAGGGACAACACTAATTGCTTTAGCTCATGCTCTATTGTTGATGATAAAAATCAGGCCTCAAGTGGTATTGTTCTCAACTCTACAACCATTAAATGCTTTATTTCAACATCAATGGGAAGTTACATTACAGTTTTCTAATTTATGCAACTTAATGAGACCATTCTTTCAGATCCTATGCAATGGCCCAGGGACTTGTTTTCCTCTCTGCGTAATAGCGTTCCTATTTAAGGTTAGCCTGATCAACTTTATTCAGAGACCAGGAAACAGAAAAATTATTTTAATGGCTCACCATTATCATTTTTGGATTTTTTTGTTTTTGTGTTTGACTTTTCGCAGGAGCAAATACAATTTCACTTTGAGGTAATACGAGAGTTACATGATTGATCTTGTTTGGCTTTTTGGTGCAGGTAATTGGGATTAGATGGTCATCCATATTTTATGTTGAGAGTACTGCAAGGGTGAACAGGTTATCTTTAAGCGGCCTTCTTCTTTACAAACTGCATATTGCTGATCTCATTTTTGTGCAATGGCCTCACCTACAAAAGGAATATCCCCGAACTCTCTATGTTGGTTGTCTCATGTAGTGATGGTTCGATGTCTATTGCCCTTAAGGTATTTGTGTCTTACTGCTCACCATCTCTTGGCAACCAGATTTTATCATTACCTAGACTCTACTGTATTTTTCCTTTCTGTTTCATTAAGAAAATTTGTTGGTTATAAATCGGGATTGTTGTAAACTCCGCAGTTCTTGACAGAGTTTCGGAAAAAAACTCACCAAACAGTGTTTGATATGCACAGTTTTGACCACAGACATTAGGAAGTGGCCGAAACGAGATGGCACAAAATTTTGTCTCTGTTTTTAAATTTCAAAATCACCTTCAAGTTGCCTCAAAAATTCGCCGTATCCTTGCACCAACAACCGTCTACTCTGTAAAAAACATTGAATGTTCTCCTTGACCATAAGTACAGAAGGATACTGCATTAAGTTTTGATTTACCTATGACTATGAGCACATCATCACAGGGCAACCTCTTGATAGTGATGCAAAGTTAATGATATAGGTGTCCAGCAGCTGATCCACTGGTCATCGGTAGGACCTAGCAGAGTTTTGTATCGATCATCTTTCATGACATACAATGGTTTTGAGTAATTGTCCTGTTTTGTTGTGAGTTTGGGAGAATCTTGATTTGAGATAACTTTTCGTTCATTCCCGAAAACTATTTAACTTTTCACGATCGGCCCTCTAGACATGGCATTTCACCATATTTGTGATACCTTTTAGATACTCCAGTAAAAATGTTATCTCAAATCAAGCTTCTTTCTCTTACCTTTGGTAGGGTTTTCAATAAACCTTTTATACTTGCTGATCAAAAAAAACATTTTTAAAAATGATCTTATACACAGGTCCTGTTAACCTATGCATCCACGCAAAGGTTAACAGGGGTATTAATGTCTATTATTTTGCATACATTTTTGAGACTGATAAAATACTATTCTCGGTACAAATGAAAGATCAATTTTCCACTTTTACCCCTATATTTGGAACGAGTTCTCTTTTTTATCTCTCTCTCGTCTCTCATCTTCCTCTGAAGAGAAAGTTGACCGAATTAAAGTTGATAAAGAAACATAAATCAATCAGAAACACTACCAGTGGTGTTTAATTTTAAAACAAACCAACCGAAATTAATTAATTAAAAAAAACATTAGATCAATCAAAATCAGTGATCTTCATTCAGATATTTGGTATATCAACTATTGCCTAATACTGTATTTATTTCCGGCATCAGGGAATCAAAAATAAGAATTCTTTTTTTTTTTTTTGATCGGTTGTACTATTGATAATTATCTCATATTGATTATGAAAATATGTCTTGATTTCGTTACAATCCCAATATTGTAGCTACTGCATTATATTCTAGTTCCAATATCATGTGAAATGTGATACTGATCATCAATGGACCAAGAATATATACTGTTTAGGAACTGGTGATGCAGTGAGTGGACTGTTACATCAATGGTGAACGCTATTAGGAACATGAATCAAAGGGTTTTGAGTCTTTTAACCATGAATCAAATAGAAGAAGAAGACGAGCAACCATGGACGGTTGCTTTTGCAGGATATGGATGTGCCACGTGTGTTTAACAAGGATATCAAAAGTCAAAATTTTAGTCCTAGTGATTTGTAGCAGAATTTTACGAAAATATTAATAAAAAAATAAGGGGCAAAAGGGGAAGTTGTTGTCTTCTATGTTTTATAATTCAAGAATAGCATTTCCAATGAGAAGTTTATAAATCCAAGAGCAATAATTAGCTGGTTAGCCTATGCATAGATGCACATATTAACAAAGGGGCATTTTATTTAGTGTGGTAAATGAGTCCCTTTGTAATCTTTCTTTCTCCCTTCTGATATTATCTTTCTTTCTCAAAAACAAAATAAATAAAATAATATATACTGTAGATTTTTCCAAGAAAATAAAAATAAATAAAATAATATTGG
>JAJJMA010074153.1:0-18229 GCA_023529015.1 Papaver nudicaule
AAGAATTGAGTTTTGACACCTAAAACTGACAACTAGCTTGACATACCAACACTAGTGGGTTTGACCGGACAATGCCCTAACAGTTACCACCGAAGAGGAGTGTGGAACATGAGATCATGTTGATGGGAGAAAGTTCTCTACCTATTATAGGGCTCTACCGCACATCCGTGGAAGAATCCGAGGAGATAAAGAGACAAGTCTTAGAACTTCTAGAATTAGGGGTTATAGTACCTAGCGCTTTACCTTGTGGATCATCCGTGTTCTTGGTGCCGAAGAAGGATGGAGGCTGGCGTATGTGTATAGATTACCGATCCTTGAACAAGATCACAGTCAAGAACCGATACCCGTTACCACGGATAGATGACATGATGGATCAATTGGAGAGTGCTCAAGTCTTTACCAAGTTGGATCTTAAATCTGGTTATCATCAAGTGAGAATGCGAGAAGATGATACATGGAAGACTGCTTTCAAGACCAAACAAGGCTTGTTCGAATGGTTGGTGATGCCATTTGGTTTGTGTAATGCTCCAGCGACGTTTATGCGTTTGATGAATGATTTGTTACGATCCTTTACAGAAGATTTTGTCATTGTTTACTTGGATGATATCCTCGTATATAGCAGAACTTGGGAAGAACATCTCGTTCACGTTGAGAAGGTGTTTAAAGTGTTACATGAAGGCCAACTGAAGTTGAACGAAAAGAAGTGTGAGTTTGTAAAGGAAGAGTTGGTATATCTCGGTTTCATTGTTGGTGGTGGGAAACGTAAGATTGATCCAAAGAAGGTTGAGGTGATTACTAAGTGGCCAAGACCTAGCACGGTGACTGAAGTCAGAAGTTTCTTGGGAGCTTGCACATACTTGCGCAAGTTTATTAAGAATTTTTCTACTATTGCTGGGCCACTACATGGTATGACGGGGGCTAAGGCAAAGTTTGATTGGCAGCAGACCCATGAAGACGCTTTTCAGTTACTTAAGATCAAGATTTCAGAAGCACCGGTATTATCTCTACCTAATTTACAACGTACTTTTGAAGTTGAGTCAGACGCTTCTAGCTATGCATTATGAGGAGTATTGCTACAAGATGGTAAACCAGTGGAGTACCATTCAGAATTGTTCTTGGGTGCTATTAAGAACCATCCACCTTACGACAAGGAATTCTATTCCTTGTATCAAGGTGTTAAACATTGGAGAGTGTATCTCTTAGGTAAAGAAGTGGTAGTGCACTCGGATCATAAGCCATTGGAGTTTCTACATGCACAAACCAAGTTACAACAAGCTCGACACATGAAGTGGATGTCCTACTTGATGGCATTTATAATCATCAAGTACAAGAAGGGAGTTACAAACAAGTTGGCCGATATGTTGTCAAGACCGCCAGTTAGTTTATTGGTGGCTATGCGGATTCAGCCAATTGTTTCTCAAGAGTATGCTGAGTCGTACACATCCAGTAAAGACTTCAAGAAGGTGTTAGAGAAGGTAAAAGGTGGTTTGAAAGGTGAGTTTGAACTCCGAGATGGGTTATTATACAAAGGTCAGTTGTTATGCATTCCAGAAGATGGAGATAGGTTACAATGGTTGAGAGAAGCACATACATCCAGAGTTGCTGAACACTTTGGGATGAATAAGACGCTACTTAACCTACGACGTTATGTCTTTTGGCCAAAGATGCAAGATGATGTGGCTAAGTTTGTTCGAGGTTGTAAGTTGTGTTGCACATCTAAACCCTCAAACAGGAAGCATGGGTTGTATCTACCATTGCCGGTACCATCAAGACCTTGGGAGAGTATTTCTATGGATTTCCTTGGTGGATTACCGAAGACCAAGTCGGGGCGTGATTACTTGTTCGTTGTGGTTGACCGGTTCATCAAGATGATTGCATTGATTACATGTACAAAGACGGTGACATGAGTGGGTGCAGCAAAGCTCTTTCTCGAGCATGTGTGGAAGCATTTCGGGTTACCTACCTCGATTATTTCTGATAGGGATAGTAGGTTTCTTAGTCACTTTTGGGATTCTTTGTGGAGGATGATGGACACTAGGTTGAAGAAGAGTACAAATTTTCATCCACAAACAGACGGGCAGACAGAGGTAGTCAATAGGACTATGGTTCACATGTTACGGGGATATAATTTTAAGCATCCTAAGACCTGGGATGAGAGTCTACCTTATCTACAGTTTGCTTTCAATAGAGCGGTTCACAGTTCTTCAGGAAAGTCTCCTTTCGAGACGTGTTATGGTTACTTACCGCCTAGTCCTTTCGATTTGGTGTTTTCAAGTGATACAACAGTTGGGGGAAAAAAAGGAAGTGAGAGACAAAAGGCACAAAAGTTCTTGGAGAAGATTTCTCAAATTCATGCGACCGTTGAAGCACAATTGAAGAAGTCACAAGCCAAATACAAGGCAAAGCATGACAAGCATCTTGTTCCTTGTAATTTTGGTGTTGGTGACATGGTATGGTTGAAGTTAGGAAAGAAAAGGTTGAAAGGGGAAGGTAAGAAGTTGAAGCCATTGAGGTATGGACCGTTTCGTATTCTCGACCAGATTGGTGACAATGCCTTTCGTCTCGATTTACCACCTTATCTAGGAATGTACTCGGTCATTAATGCCGAATACTTGAAGTTGTTTGAACCACCGTTACTGGATGATGATGGGGATGACAATCTTACCACGCGTAGAAGACTTATGGTTTGATCGAGAGGAGCCGCTGAAAGAAGATTACATTTTGGAGCGAAGAGTGACTAAGACACGGCAAGGAGAAAGAGAAGCTTTCCTAATTGGATGTCAAGGTCAAGTTCCCAGCAAGGCTAAGGCCGCTTCCTATGGGACACATATAACACAAATTTTGACTATTTTGGCCGGCTATGGACCTAGCAAACAAGGGTTTTGACGTTGCAAAGTTGCAAATTTGCAACTTTGCAACGTCAGATGGAAATGGTATCGTCGATGGAAATTCCATCGACAGATACAAAGTGTCGAGGTCGATAGAAATTCTATCGACGATCCTATTTCCATCGATAAGATTAAGGTCATCCAACGGCTTATATTTCACGCCCCAATCCTATATAAACTCAAATTTGGTCTTCACTTCATCCACTCACAACTTATTTCGATATTTCTCTAGTTTGCTCTCGATTTCAACTGTCAAATAAAAAACCAAATCATTGGGGCGTGAAATATAGGCCGTTGGATGACCCTAATCTCCTGGACCTCGATGGAATTTCCATCGACGATGCTTTTTCCATCTGTCGATGGAATTTCCATCGATACCCACTGCCCCATTTTATCTTTGCTAGTCCACCTAGGATTGCAAAGAGGCACATATACTAGGTTCCATTGGAACCGGCCTAAGTGGTTCAACAAGGAGAAAGGAACTCTCGAGTTCCCTAACCTCCATTTCTAACTCTCACTGGAGTTCGAGTTCTTAAAGGGGGACCCATGATACAGGTGTATCCTAGTCTCTTTAGGAACTTGGTCGACCTCAAGTTAATTGAGGGAAGAACTTTATTTAGGAAAGGATTCCTATATAGAGAAGGATTCTTTATAAAGAAGGATTCTTAGATTAGGAAATAGATTCCTAGGAGGTTTTGGGAAACCCAAAACCACTATATATAGAGTTGCCTAGATCATAGCTTGGACACCGTAGGCATCTAGAAAATCTAGAGAAGAAGTTTGTGAGGTAACCATTGTATTGCAAAAGCAAGCTTTGCGGATTGTGAGCGTGAAAGAGAGAATTGTAATATTGTCTTGTTCATAATCTAGAGAAGATATCTTTCTTCGTAATGTCCTTGTGCTACGTTTTACCTATCTTCCGTCTATAATTATTTCGAATTCCGCCGTAATAACTCTAGTCATCAAGAGTACAGAGATTATACGTATCACATAACCAATTGAGCGTGGATTCATCTCTTTGGAGCTTGGGTCAACAATTGTTAGAGATGAGAATTATTGTTAAATCCTTTAATTACACATATGGTTTTAACAAACTTACAAGGGCCTCCACAAATCAATAAGCACATACAAAAGGACAGGAGGTTACCATTGTGTCTGTTATATGTGCATAGACTGTTCTCGGAACACTTAGAACAAAGTCACACATTTACTTTCACATTAGATAGTGAAAAGATGAGCAAGTTCTTGTTCATTCTCTTGAACGGAGTTTTTCTCCTCTAACCTAGATTTCTTAGTTCTAATCCTTTTTCTCTTGACATGATGAGATTCATCTCTCTTTAAGAATCTTTTGTTAGAAGAAGAGTTTGAAGACATACATTTCATTTCCTTCTTATGATATGATTCACGAATCATCTGCAGTGAGTTTGTCAGCCTGGTTGCTCTTCTTTGAAGTTTGTTGACATATATGACCTTTTTCTTATAGCGATAGCAATGAGAGTAGATGTGTCCTTTCATGCCGCAATAAGTGCAATTTTCGAGTAATTCTGGTTTTTTAGAACCAAGGTTTCTCGTAGTGCCAACTGAAGATTTCACGTTCAAGACATTGCTGTCAGGGATAGGATCAATAGTCATTGCACTGAGTGCACAGTTTTTTATCTCTTCTTCTGATTCATATAAATCTGAAGTATCATCCAAGGTAGCTGCAGCAAGTGTTTTTCCTCCAGTATATCTTCTTTTGTTTGCACAATTAGGTGCAAGATGACCAAATCCCCTGCATTTAATACACTGAGGCATATCATCATCCACAAATTCTAATTCTTCATTGGAAGAAGTTTTTTGTGGTTGTTTATTTGATGAGGGGACATCTTTAATAAAACGTTTATTTAGTTTTTTCAGGAGATCTTGAAAATGTCTTGTAATATATATAAGACACAAGTTGGGAATCATCATGTTCTGATATAATCTGATCTTTAGAGTCATTAAAATCTTCTAAGGCTTTGAACGCTATATTATTAGGCTTCAAATCTTTGTCAAAAATTTTAAGCTTAGCGATTAGATCACCCTTTTTTATATCATAACCATATGACTCCTGGATGGCACGTTTCTTTGAATCATATTTAGAAGGTAGAGACCTAAAGATTTCTCTCACAATTTCACTCTCCTCAATTGTTTTTCCAAGCGATTGCGAGGCATTAATAATTGCAGAAAGTTTGTGATTGAAATCTTCAAAGGCTTCTTCATCAGACATTCAGACGTTTTCCCAATCTGATGAGAGAATTTGAAGACTAGCTTCTTTCTCTGATGTTTTGCCTTCAAATATGGTTTGCAGAGTTTCCCAAGCTTTCTTTGATGTACTACACGTAGATACATGATGTTGAAGATATGGGGTAACTGCATGGATGATCGCATTAAGCACATGTGAATCTATCTTAGCTTCTTTCCTTTCGTTATCGGAATATTGTGAGGGAGTTTTATCCTTTACAACATCACCGATTTTGATAGTGAGTATGGTAAACCCATATTGCACAAGACCCAACACTGATAGTCTCGTGATTGAAGAAAAGAGCGCATGGCAGATTTCCACCACAGATAGTTTGTGCCATCAAAGACTGGTGGAACATTTACATTAGCAGAATAATGTGTGTTCATAGTTCACGAAAGCATCAAACACAGACAATTATGTCTTTTACAAGGTGTTTGTCGGCTCTGATACCAACTGAAAAAGAGGGGATACCGAGATACACCACCAACTTTTAGTTTTCGTGAACCTAGTTGATTCCGGTTGTTTGAACGATCTCACAAATCAATATTCAAACAACAACCTGAGTATAGTTCAGAGAACCGAACCCTAACAAGAACGTGGTTCTTGTAGATCTCAATAGAGATGGATTCACTCAAAGGTTATGAATCAACAAACTTGCAATTACTTCAATTATATAAATCAGAGACAGTATAATGCGGAAGGGAAAAGTAATGCAAGACACCAGAATTTTGTTAACGAGGAAACTGCAAACCTAGCAGAAAAACCCCGGGACCTCGTCCAGATGTGAACACCCTCAGTATTAACCGAAAACAGATGCTAGCATACTCTCAGACTTTGGACTGGAATGTATCGAGACTAAATTCTCCCTACAAGCAACTCAGCTACCAATGTGCTCCTACGTCTCTTGGCTCCCGCGGAAACCTACGTACTTGATTCCCCTAGCTGACGTCCTTAACAGGCCTAGGAGTTTCTCCACTTCCCTTCGTGAAGACTAGCGCTACCCTGCCTCTAACAGGACGCCTAAAAGTATCCAAGTAATTAAACAAGAATACAATTGTGATTTCCTTTAGACTTAAAGTCAAAATTAATGGAAATCTGATATGTTGAATAGGGTTTATTGATCTAGCCTAAACAACTTTACCTCTCAACGTTTGACGAACTTAGTATGAAACCTAGTTCGTGAATATACGTTAAGGAACTTTTTAGGGTTTACGATACAAAATCTACCTTACGAAGTTTCTATCAAATCTTGGTCCTGATAAGATTAAAAATATTCAATCGACCCAAGATACAGGATCAAGAATTTAACTTCCAACCCGTGCTTCACGATCCTCAAGTGAAGTCTTTCAATAGTCGTAGTCCAAAAGGACTTCGAGATGACGACCAACCTTTATGCAAGGATACACAGATGTGTAGAGGATTGAGATTGTATCTTGCAGAAGGTGATCTATTTATAGTGATCACCAAGGGAGGCTTTGCTTAAAGTTTAAGCAACCTTGAGTAGGGCTCAAGCAAGTTCCGGAACTAAGAAGGTCCATAGCTTGAATACCCGTTCTCAATCTTCTATCAACTTTGGACTAGGCCAATAGTTAAAGAAGACTCAACCTTGATTGAAGGTTTGCGACTTCTGGTCCAAATCATGTTTGAACATCGCTTGCGACTTCTCCAAATACTTGTTTGAACATCGCTTGGATTAAGTAGTTGAATTCCATGAGCCAAGTAATGACGAGTCCAAGAACTAATCATGCCTAGACCGAAAACTTCAAGATATGAAAGTTGGAAGTTTTCTCATGGCTTATATGTACGCGTTAATGAACGCGTTCATAAAGCAGTCAATAGAGTTCAGGAGAATTCAGGAGAATCCGTGAACTTGTATGTACGCTTTCATGAACGCGTTCATACAGACTTTGCTCGTTCTCTGCAATGCCATATACAACACATGTACGCGTTCACCGTTGAGGTCATTTTCAAGAGAATATACAACATACTCTACCTATACATAATATCAAGGATGTGACAAATGCAAAGGCGAAGAATCCAAGAATACCTTCGGATCATTTAAACAACATCATAGACTATTGGTATGATAGAAATGGTAAATACGATACGAAAAGGAATTTTTTTTCTAACCATTAGCGAGGACGTTATGATTTATCAAGTAGTAAGCTCTGGTCTTCATCTTCATCAGTCTTCGTCTCGATTACCTAAAACTATCCTATTCCGAGGTTGTAGAGTAATCTTATCAAGGATTGTGTTTTTGTGTCATAAACTTGACAACTGAGTTGAGATAGCAATATCAGTGGGTTCAACCAAGCAATTCTCTAACAAAAACAACAACCTAATCAGTTTTTCTTATCTTAATTGAATTCAACGTAATGGTTTTTCTTAATTGAATTACAGGAAACCCCGATGAGTTCAAGACTGAAAACATGACCTAAAAGAACGAAAATTAAAAATCAGAGCATCCATGATTCCATGTTCTAAGAAGGAAACAAAGAGTCCGGAGACAATTCTTGTATTAAGAAGAAAATCGGAAATAATTTTTCTTTTCTAATCATGATTAATCAAATATATGGTGATTCGAATTCTTAATACTTGTGTAAGTTTGGTTATCGATATGTATTAATCTAGAGCTATTATTTAGTTGGACAAAATTATGGTGTACAAGTCTATAAATGTATATATCATTAATTACTTCGTTCTACGAAAATGACGAAGTCATAGAATATGGTTTATAACTTGATGCAATCAAATATGGAACTGCACTTACAGAGAAAAGATAAAAGTGTTATTCAAACATCAGGTCAGATCTAGCAATTCACCCAAAACCAGGTTTGGAGAAGAAAGGTAAGCTATCATTTTTTTTGAGAAAATGCTTAGAGTTTTTTTTTTTTTTTTTTTTTTTTTTTCTCTCCTTAATTAAAATTTGGCTCGGCTTGAGCCGCATATATAACTGTATAATAAGGGTTTATGAGCTAACAATACAGACCCTTAGATGTATCAAAAATGACGGATGTGATGGTTTGTCATTTTTCTTTGTCAAACCCTTTTGTCTGTGGATCCGCTTCGTTTAATATATGAGAAAAAAAAGAAAAATCACTAGAAAATTAATATTATTATTATAAAAGATAACAAATAAGTACATTTTTTAAAGCATATAAATATATTGATACTATGGATACAAACATATTTCGCCAAGATCATTTTTCGAAAAGTGTATTTTAGAATATCTATTGTGTAGTGTGTTTACCTAGATTCATTTTTAACCCTGGGTTTCACCCGATTTTTTCTTATAAAGCAATTATCGATCCCTTTTTACTGGGTTTACTTGCCAGTTGCTAACCAAGTATATTGTGAATAAAAATGGTGTAGAGTATTGAAATTTCGAATAAAATTATTTTCAAATTTATAGTTTTTCTTAGGGCTGCACATATGGGTGACATAACCGATCATACCCACAATTTCGACCCTACCAGCTAGGTTTTTACCTATCTGCAGTATGCTACCCGCCGTCCAATGGGTAGGGTGACGAGTGGCGCTCGAAATTATCATACTGTATCCACCTATTTATTATATGATAAGACTGATACTTCTTTTTTGTGTTTGTTTTAGGTGTTCGCACACGACAGATCGATTTGACTCAATTTGGTATTTGACCCAACTCAATTTGGAGACTGGTATTCATGGACTCAATGTTGTACTACAAACAGAAGAGGTATGTGTAAGCCTTAGATAAGATTGTTCGTTAAACCGGTCTTGATATTCCCTCGGTGTAGCTTGTACAACCCATTACAGATTTTTCATACCTTCTGAAGAAACTGGAATCTTAATAGTTTTTCTTTGCTCATTAATACTTTATACCTTCCAAAGAAAAAGGTGAAAAATCCGAAGAAACTGTCTGAGTGGGATGATTGTATGCATATGGGGTTGCTGGTGGATTTTAGGAAGTTAGATAATCGGGCCTAAAGGGTAACCTATGAGGGCATATCTATCGAACCCATATCGATTGGCACCACACAAAAAAAGCCTTGTGAATTTGTGCGAACCACTTTTAATATTGTGCCTCATTCCCAACCATCATTGTATTGCTTGCGTACCACTCCAAATCTCGTTAGCTTAGTACTAACTCTGTCCAATCTTCATAATTAATCTCACGCGAGTAAAGCGGGTTGATGGCAATTCGTTTCTTTCCAAGTGGTTGCAGAGTGAGTCTTTCGACGTAATACCATACAAATTTTCCATATATAATACTGTATAACACAAACTGTCTCAAGCTTTTTTTGAGCATTCTCTGAGCCATATCACCATCGAACACTTCCATGCCATTATAAGGCATCACAATAATGTTATTGCTTGTTCTACACGCTTGTTAAATTTTATTCACAAATACTGTGTGTTGACCATCTTCTGTTTGGTCATTACTTTATAAGTGGAAGTATGTGTACCACCAATACTCCCGCAAATCCGTTGAAGCTTGATTTGCATATAGAGGCTTTACAGAGTGCTATGTACATTTCGGCTAAATTGCAAACCCCGAGACATATGTTAGTATATTGTATAAATATTCTAAAACTTTGAGAAAACCAAATTTGACCACGAGTTCGCATTTGGGAAAAGACTTTGGTCTAAAATCCATGTCAAAAACTTTTTTTCAGGCTTACCGTAATGCTCAGGATCTACCAGATTATCTTCAGTAATTGTTTGCTCATAGTTCATTAGAAACTTTTCCAACCCAGACACCCGTAGTCCACCAGATTTATGCAAGCTATCGGTCAATGTTTCGTCCGCAAGAAACAATGAAGTCGCTCTTCTACTTTTTTTTTGACTTCCCACTTGAATTGCTCGAAAAGAACCAACTTCCCTCACATTTTATTCCCGTCAACATGTAAAAATCAAGCGGCGTAACTCCTATATAATAATAATTTTGCATATTAGTATTTGAATAATCGAAAGTATGAATATCATAAATTTACTAAATAAAAGGAGACAAACTTAACGACTTCAAAATCTTTGCAATATAAAGTATTTGTAGTACTTTCACTAACTTTGTACTATCACACGAACAATTTGTTGTCCGTGGCTTTTTGTTCCCAATTATAAAATTGCCATCAAGGATATCGACGAGTTCGGTCTACAATATCATTAGAAATACGTTGATAAATTTGTGTGAACTCAGACCACCCCCTCGCAACTGAACTGGTGGCTATACGAACACAATGGATTTGAAGATATATGCTCATAAAGTACACCAGAGCCAGAAGTTTGTCTAATATTTGCAAACTCTATTTATTTGTTCCAGTTTCAGTTCAGCTCTGTCAGAGGAGGTTTTGATGATGATACCCCTCTTCTGTTTCTTTTTTCCACGAGAATCCATCGGAAAAAGTTGGTAGAGAGAAAAAGTTGTAGAGAAGAGGTGAATTTATAAGCGACAAAAAAAGAACCCTTGGCGATATAACATTGAACGATGTTGACAAATCACCAGCAATGGAATTCTGTCGCTAGCAGTGAAATTTGATCGCTAGATACAGATTAGATCACCATATATCTTTTCCCATTGTGGCACAACCAATATGCCAATCCACCTGTCCTGACAAACAATGGTATTTGCATGGGAAGAGGTCTTACCCAAGAAAAAATGACTAGAGCAGTGAGCATAAGACCAGGGTTTAAGATGGTAAACTCATTTGACTAATCTCACAAGGATCATTTTAAGATATTTCTAAACCTGTGGATGAAATCGAGAAACAACATTTTTTTTTCTTTTTCCGTAAGTTTGCATTTTATTTAGTGACCACATTTTTTATATTCTTACACCGATTTCGTCATCCTGTTTATTTTTCCCCTATAGATATTTTCTTCTTTCTTCCTCCTTCAAGCCCAAACCAAAACCCTCAAAACACACCAAAACCCTACATCCCTCACTGAAGAAGACGAAGAAGAAGAAAATACCTCCATTTCTTAAACCTCAAACCCTCATTTCTCCTCTCCTCAACCTCCGCTTAAACCCTAACATTTACGATGTTTCAGACGGCAACTGAATTTGGTACTTCATCACCACCACCACCGTCGTTCCAATTTCACATTCTCCAAGACTGAAGAAAAAAATCTAGAGATAAGAAGTGAACACGATTACAGAACTGGCGTACTTTATTGTGTAGGTGAGGAAAATTTTCAGTTTCTGTGTGATTTATTTTTACTGTTCCGGCTTCATTTATTGATTTTTTGGATTAATTGGAGTGTGCGATGTGATTATTTTTTTGGTAAATTTTGCAGTAGGGTTTAGGTATTGTTGTTAATTTGGGGTTTATGGGAAATGATGAGATGGTTACAAGTGAACAAGATAATAATAATGGAATTCATATGAAGAAGAATAATAAGAGGAAAACTCCTTTCCAACTTGAATCCCTCGAGAACTTCTATGCAGGTAAATCCGTTTCGCATTTTATGTTATTTATTTTATTTGAATTCTGTTTTTGCTTTTGATTGCGTAATTGTTTTCTATAGTTTTTTGATAACTAAAAATAAAACAACATAACTAGGGTTTAAGATGTTGAAATTTTGTGGTTTAACCTGAGGTAAGCCCTCCCCATTAAGTCATTGTTTAGACACTCATTTACTTCATGGAGTGGATTAGAGTATCAAGACCCGAACAAACTTTTGTTGCTCACATCTTTAGCCAAAACATCAGCTACACTATTGGCTTCGTGTACCTATGTATAAAAGACGCACCCTCAAACTGTGTAAAAAATACATTGAGTTTTTATGGATATTCAGTTTTGTGTTTGTTTTTGCGAGGAAGTACATTTACTTCCGTGCATTTTGTAGTTATGTAGTGACTGTTTTGTTGATTCATTATATTTGTAGTTCATTATACTTTTGTAGGTTATAGTGTTTCTGGGAATTACTTTATTGTGTAGGTGAGGAAATTTTCAGTGTAAATGAATATTTATCTTGCCCTCTGCATTAAGTCATTGTTTAGACACTCATTTCATGGAGTGGATTTGAGTATCAAGCTCCTAACAAACTTAATCTTGCTCGCACCTTTGTCTAAAACATATACACTATCGGGTTCCGTGCACCCTCAGACTTTGTAAAAATTTACATGTATTTTGGTATCAAGTGAGTGTTCGTGGATAGTCAGTTTTGTATTTATTCTTGAGAGGAAGTGTATTTACTTGCGTGCATTTTGTAGTTACGAGGCGACTGTTTTATTGATTCCTTATAATTGTTGTTCATTATAGTTGTAGGTTATAGTGTTTCTGGGAATTACCATAGATTGCTTAACTTTTGGTTTTGTCTGCAGAGGAACCATTTCCGACGCAACAGACGTTGGAGGATTATGCTTTTGTTCTAAATTTGACATATAAGCAAGTCCGAGGATGGTTTGTTGAGAAGAGGAGGAGGGATAAAAAAGGAGAGAAAGGGGTAGTGTTACCTAGTAAGAAATCTTTGAAGGGAAGTTGTGCTAAAACTGGGAGATGTCCTGCCAACAAGAGAAATCTACAAGATTCTGTAAGTAAGAAATCAAATCATTTGTCTTCAAAAACTAGTCGATCAAAGATGTTCAAGAAGGATGCTGGGAAGTCCAAATGTTCAAACATTAAACACCATGGGGAGGAGAGGCTGTTAGACTTGTTTGGGGAAAAGAACAAGAGTAAGCAGAAAAAACGGAAGCTTAGCTACATTCAAGATATTTTACAGCCTGACTGCATTTTGAAAACGGTGTTTAGGAAAGATGGTCCCCCTCTTGGTGTAGAATTTGATTCTCTTCCTTCGGGAGCCTTTTCTCATTCTGCTACCACAGGTATAGTTTATCATCCTCTTTTATCTATTTTTTGCACGTCATGGCCAAATCTTTTACTATTTTACATGGTATGCCTCTCTACCTCATGGGTATTGCATGTTAGCAAAAACAAATAAATGTTGCTTGTAAGAGCTACATATGGTCTATGAATATCTTTAGCTTAAGATGCATTTCTGTAGCGTATCGCTGTATAGGTCTCTTCTGTGACTCAATTGTATATCATTTTTGGTTGAAAGTTCCACATATGATTCTATATTTGTGCTTTTAAAGAGAATTGTTTTGAATTGTTCAGCAAATTATGCAAACTAATAACCTCTTTATCAGTTATTATGTGAACTCTGGTAAAGAACATTGTCTATAGTGTCTGAAAGGAATTTCCATTGTAAAGATTGAAGTATACTTAGCTATGTATTGGAAGCTGTTTTAGTTAGTTTGACTCCTGCGTTTATAATGCCTTTTGGTTTAGTCACTACTAAAAGCTTTCTTATTGCTGAAGTTTTTTTTCGTTTTGTGCTTTTGTTCATTCTCTTATCTTATCTTACGTAAACAATTTTGACATATGGTATTACCCAGATACTCATAGATGTCATTCTACTTGTGCAGACAACCAAAGAGCATCTAAAAGAAGAAAGGTAATGGAAGTAATATTTATCTTTCATAATAAACATTACTTTTGTTAAAGTTGGTTTAGATTGATTGAAAATTTGTACCAGTATACATCTCCTTGCTTCTAGAGATAGCCTGGAGGAGTGAATTCCTTATGAAGTGTATGATCAAGTCGAGGTTAATTGAACACACTAGTACTTCAAAAAATGCCTATTAGGGTTTTTGTTTTGTGTGGTTCCTATATTCAACATCTTTTATCCTGGTCTTTGTTACATAAAGAGATAATGTTGATTTATAGGTCTCCAAATCGCTCATTTTGCAACCGGAAGCCTGTAAAAGTAAGAGTGTTCCGGTGAAACATGGAATAGGCAAAGGCCTGGTGCTAAGACATGGTATTGGGAAAGGCCTGATGCTGAGACATGATATGGGGGAAGCTTTGATGATGAGGCATGGTATGGGAAAAGGTCTAATGATGAAACATGGTATTGGGAAAGGTTATATGATGAGGCATGGTATGGGTAAAGGTCTAATGACTGCGAGGCATGCAGTAAACCATAATAAAATTGGCATATTTTCTACTGATGGCTGTATCACCAGAAGTAAAGGTAACAACTTGAAATTGTTGAAATCCCAAGAAGCTACCCGTCAGAAAACAAAAAAGTCGGTTCATCAAAAGCTTGCTGAGGTAATTATGTTTTAACTATCCTTAAACGTGTTCTGCTGGGGTTGGGGTTGCCTTTACATTGTACTACATGTATTGTTTAGTTATCAGCTTCATGTTTTGAATTTGAAATATTGGTCAACCAGATACAAGTATTTACTGACATTATATTGGCTGTTATAGAAGCAGAAGAGTTTACAAAATAAGGTGCAGGAAAGAAGGAAACGCGTGGTTAGGAGTCCAAAGGTAACTGTGTTTTCATTCTATTCTTCTGGTACAAATTTACGTTTGAGACTCTGTAAGTTAAATTTTGAGTGCATTATATAGATGCAAAGTCGAACGAATGAATACTCGAATATGTCACACCAAGAAGAGTGCAAGCTCTGCAGCGGGGAATTGAGAGATGAAGACAACTCTAATGCGTTTGCGACATCGCTGGATGATGAGGAACTAGAGCTCAGGGAATTACAAGAAGGACCAAATCCACCAGTGTGTTCTGCTAATTTAGCTTCTGATGGAATTCATAGTTGTTCACTTTGTAAAGGTTTGGAAATAATCTGATGTTAGTTAATTTCTGTTCACTTTGTAAAAAGTTTGCTTAAACTAGTTAAGTTTAATATCACATACCATAGTGCGTCAAGATTTAACAAGCTCTCTTCTATATATCCAGATTTGCTGCCTAGATTTCCTCCAATTTCAGTAAAGATGAAGCGACCCTTTCAAATGCAACCTTGGGTTTCTTCCACGGAACTTGTTAAGAAACTGTTTAAGGTTTGTGTTTGTTTTCCATTTTCTGTCTTGCCATGTCTGAGCATATGAACAATTACTGTGTATTTACTTTACATACTTGCTCATTTCTAGCATTGGTTGGTCTATACTTTACATACTTGCTCATAAGTTGTTTACACACATCTCTTGTTGAAGCTGAAGCTATTCTAACTTCAATAGACCATCGTGTTCAATTCTTTGGTATAAATGGTTTTTATAGCACCAAAACCTTCTTTACTTGAGATTAGTTTCATGAACTGAAATAAGTAGTGGTGGCAGCAGCACATGTGATGGCAGTGTTGATGGAGTTGGTGGCAATGAGAATAGTGACAGATAAACTAATTGCTTAGATATATAGTGTTATGTAATCTGATATGTTCTTGTGTTGTACCTTCTATATCAGTTGATGAGGTTTTAGCTAGTATATATATATATATATATTTTTTATCATGTTACAGTTAGTCAGTGTGCTGGAAACATCGCTAATGTAAAGCATTTTATGTTTTGTCCTCTACAGGCTTTTCGTTTCTTGTATACACACGCAGTTACAGTTGACATGAGCCTCTTTACTCTTGATGAGTTTGCCCAGGCATTTCATGATAAGGTACTTTCATATTCTTCATAGTCCGATAATTATTGTCAGTGCTTTCTGATTCGGACATGCAAACTCAAGTGTTCTTTAATTTATAGGATTCCCTGTTACTTGGAGAAATGCATGTGGCTCTTCTCAAGCGTCTTTTATCAGATGTTGAGGCACATCTTACTAGTGGGCTATATTCCCACGCAAGCAAAGACAGCAGGTTTCTAGCGTTTCTTCACTATGTAAGTTTACCCTTTCTGTAGTCACCGCTATCAAAATTACTTCAGATGACCAGCTATTATATAATTACATTTAGACAGCTCTGCAAACTCTATAGATTTTTTGACTGTTCATCGGCTTATCTGTTCCTCTTGTCTGTTAAACGTACTATATGGATCCTGATGCACTAAGATTGGGAAGAGAATTGTTGTCAAAAAAATAAAAGTTTGTGAGCACAAGAGGATAAACAATATTGGTACTGCATGACTACCATATATGCCAGAATTATATTTTAAATGAGCTAGATATGTGTTGACTGTTGTACAGCATATGACCACTGTAGAATGATATGGCTGAAAACAACTTTTTTTATTCTTTTTCTTTTTGGACTGAAGAACCGATAATAAAGGTTAGAGAGGAAGATAGAAAGTAAGGCCCTGCAGTGTGTTATGGGGTTTCTAACTGTCACCTTAAGCTTGAGGTCAGCTGTCCTTACGTTTTTGAAGCCAGAGCAAAAAAGTTGGTGTTAGCAAAACCAAAGAATAAAACGCTCTTTAGATGGAAACTTTAAAAAATGAAAAAACTATTATACTAAAACATACAGTTGGGGATCCTTTTAGTTTAAATCCGGAAGTTCAAATCAGTTGGTGAAAACACCAAAAGATATGTTATAGTATTAAGTGCCAACAACTATCTTTTGCACACATAATAGTTCCTTTTAACAACTTCTGTTATTGCTGAAAGAATATCACTTCTATGTATTATCTTCTCCAAGTTCTGGGTTCATTTTAGTACTCTACGAGCGGTCTCAAATAGACTATATGATTTATTGCATTTAATTTCGATCTTTTTCTGTATAAATTATCAGTAGGTTGTACTGTTGTAGATATATATGCTATGGGAACATTTATGGATTTAGATTTTTTTAGAGTAGGAATGTATGGTAAAGATTTTCCCTTTTGTTGGCAGGCCAAAGATCAAGAGTTAAGAGTCAAGTTTTGGAATAGATCTTTGAATCCTCTTACATGGACAGAAATATTGCGCCAGGTTTTAATTGGAGCTGGTTTTGGTTCCAAGCAATCGGTGTTGCGAAAAAAACTGCTTGAAAAGGTAAAAATGTTCTACTCGCCCAATTTATGCAAACATTATTAGATAGATGATTTTTTCATACATGTGCACTTGGACGAATGTACTTCATAATGCAGTTGGAGATAAAAAAGATTAATCATATGGTGAAACTAGACACATGCTGGTCATATATTTCATCCGTTAAACAATTGCCGGGAGTGTTGGCCATTGTGTTACGAACTCTTATGTGCAAAAAGACTTGAATCATGCTGCTCGATATAGTTTATAACCAAGTCTTCTTAACACACTAGGTTTTAAGAAAAAAACATTGCAGAGAACTGGTGGAGGAAATTTCTGTTGCTCTCAGTTGCATCCTTCTGTAATTTGATTGGTCAATAGTTACTCATTATATGAAGGACACCTATAGTCTATAGAAATGAATTTATTAACGGTCTACCACAGCCCCGTGTCTTAAAACCTATATTTTGTCATTTTACAGGAAGGAAATCTTATGGTAAAATGTGGTCTCTTCCCGGGTACTTTGAAGGCTGAATTGTTCAGTATTCTTGCTGACCAAGGAAATAATGGGTTGAAAGTACCTGAGTTGGCTAACTTACTACAGGTGAGTTTTCTCATACCCATTTCATGCTCTGGAGATATATAAGTTGATTAAATAAGTGTCGCATATCTAATTGTAATACTGGGCTTTTGTTCTGAAGATTTCCGACTTACATCTCACCGAAACAAGTAATGATCTGGAAGTTCAAATATACTCCACTCTTTCATGCGACATCAGTTTGTTTGAAAAGATTTCACCTTCTGCATATCGCGTACGAAATAACCTGCCATGTACAAAACTTGCTGAAGAATCAGATTGTGAAGACTCTAAAAGTGTTGATGCTGATGATTCTGGTGACAGTATCACAAGCAACAGTAGTGACGATGATTCTGAAATAGATTCAGGAACCAGCAGCCTCAGTGTAGTTAAGTATAAGGAGCATCGGAAGAGGAAAAGTAGCAGGGTGGTTGCTAACACTGAAATTGATGAGAGTCATCCTGGAGAAATGTGGGTTTTAGGGTTGATGGAGGGTGAATATTCAAATCTAAGCATTGAAGAAAAGTTGGATGCTCTAGTTGCTTTGGTTGATCTTGCAGGTGCTGGTTCTAGTCATAGATTGGAGGTACTACAAATTCTCAATCTGATTTTCTAGTAACTTTTGCATTGTTAGATGTATTCTTACCCTCTTAGTCCAAAACCTGCTGAAGTTTGGTAGAAACATCATTTTTATTTTCTAAGTTTTACTTTTTAAGCTTACAAAGGTTACACAACTTTTCTGTTGCTGAATAATATATGGGCTCATTTTGATGTGCT
>JAJJMA010074163.1:0-21019 GCA_023529015.1 Papaver nudicaule
GTTTTTCGTTCTCCGCAGAAGCAAATTAACTCATGGTCTATGTATCTTCAGAATACACTTGATATCCCAGGTATTAAGGAAATCTTTAAGAATGTCGGAATCTTTCATGCTGTAAAGAGTTCGGATAATTCCTTCGTAATTAGAGATAAACGTGCTTTAGTTGCTTTTCTGACCCGTTGGTGTAGTGGTACAAACTCCTTCATACTCGCATGGGGAGAGCTTGTAATTACATTGGAAGATATAGCAGCTCTATTGCGACTCCCAATTAATGGAGAACTCAGAATTATCTTGAATGCAGCTGAAAAAGAGGTGCAGTCTCGGCTAATCATCCTTGCTGAAACTCTGAACAAGCACGACAATGCGTATGCTTCGTGGATGATGCACTGGAAAAAACCCAGTAATGACGGTGCTTCAGTGTTGTCCATTGCTGCATTTCTCTTACTCTGGTTATCAAAGGACGTCTTTGAAGATCTTCATGATTACAAGAAGTTGAAGCTTACGCTTATTCCGTACGCCATAGCATTGGCTCAAGGTACTCCTGTTCCTATTGGCTCTTTATTCCTTGGTACTTTGTATACCCATCTTTCTACTTTATCAACAAATATGAAACTTTCAAATGGTGCTGCAAAGATTGAGACATTTGTACCAACGAACTTCGTACAAGCTTGGATGTATGAGCATTATCCTGGTTATGCCCCGAATTTGTCTTCCAAAGACAAATCTTTGTCAGACCAGGCTCGAATTGTTTGCTGGATGAACAAACCTATCTCAAAGGATTTTTTTGTATTTATGGACGACAAGACAGCAGTGGTTTTTCGTCCATGGACCTTAATTCCCGAAGGTGTAGCTCAACTTCGCTCATTTGGTGACGCTCCAAATAATGTTCCAGCAAAGGTTCTTTCTGTAGAGGGACTCCTTACTGATGCGGAGCAGGTTTTCATGATAAACTGTTGTAGTGGCTACGCCCTTGGTATTAGTGAATCAGGAGGATACATTACCAGAGCATATAATGTTGACCGGGGAGCTCGTCAGATGGGTTTTGATCAGGATGTTCCCTTGCAGCAAGGCGCTCCTCCGAAAAATATGCAAGAATTTCATACCAGATTGCTCAGTCCCGTATCATTCCTCTCGGGAGCAAGAGTGTCATCAATCACTGAAGCAGGCAGGCGATTTTGGGATGACCAGATAAAATTATATAGAGATTTCATGGCCTCCCCAAAAGAAGTACGAACAGTTCCCTCCAAAGAAGACTTGGAACCGCCCCCCTTGCTTAAATATTGCACTCTTAAGCGTAAAATAGGAGACATGAATGATTTGGTAATTACCTCGAACTTTTGAATGCTTGTATAAGCTTTATTTATGATGATTTTGACGCTTTATCACCATATCTTGTGCAGCAACGTTCATCGCCTAGCTCGAAGCTTGCCAGTTCCGCAACACAAATGTCTTTATACTTCGGTAGTCATCTTTCGGGAGAATCATCACTTTTCCAAGGGAAGAACAGCTCCATGATGAACCTCTTAAACGATAAACAAGTCCCCAATCTTAATACACAAGATTGGGCGAAGGTAAGACTTCATTCCATTGCTTATATCTTTACATTTAGTGTGAAAGTAAAAATCCCGTCAGATTTTCCTGTTTTGAGTCACGTTACGAGAATGAACGTAGAATCTTCATCCGATGGAGGATTTCGATGATTGACCCCAATTTAGAAAAAGGACTTCAGTAGCTTTCACCTCGAAAAAGAAAATCTGAATTTCATGCATTTTTGGTCGTTATTTCATGTGTCACAAAGTGTCGCCACGTCCAGGAATGTTGCAGTATGTACGCTGTTCAGTAGAAAAATCATTCCGGCCAGTAGATTGCTCCAACAATTAAGCCCCTTTAGCACGTGATAGGAAACATCCATACGAACAACTCTCGTGAAGGAAGTTTCCTCATATCTCTTACGGATTTGTACAATTTTTGAGTTTTTCACCGTACTTCGTAAGAATTCAGGCGTCAGAAAATTACTTCTTCAAATAACGTCGTGAATCCTTTGATATATCTTCTTTCAATGACTTTTCTTCTTTATTTGATGTAGGATGGACCTGCTACAAGAGTCGAGGGGTTTTCATTTGTTCCCTTAGAACGAAACCTGATGCTTGATGAATCAATTCCGAGCACGCCGCACAAATCCACTGACATGATTACTGAGCCGAATAAAAGTGGAGACTCCACAGGGCCTAAATCCTCTGTGACACAGGTTACCTTAGGTTAACTCCTTTAATCCGAAAATAAAATATTTAGTATTTTATTCTCATCTTGTTTGCTCTTGCAGCCTTCTGATGATAAAGAAGAAACGAATGACAGCTACTTCTTCGGTAAAAATATCAGTGAGGGTCAAAACCTTAATAAGGATTTTGACAATGTTGCTGACGAAAATCTTCCCAATGCCGAGGTAAATTTGATAACCTTATCATGCTAAGCCTTCCTCATATAGCTTGAAACATATTATTAAACTTCCGCTTGTTTTGAACCATTCTTTCAGCTCGTCGTCAAAGAAACACAAGTCTCTGAGGATACCAACATTGCTGGTGGAAATGCTCCAACTGAGTGGGCTCTTCTTGAGTTTCCTCATGCCAGTTTGGCATATATCCCTCCTCATGAAACGATTCTCCCTGGTCATATACTAGTGGGAGGATTTAATGTCCCAGAGAGACACGTCCCACTGTATGAAAAGATATGGAATCGTTATGGTCACTTCGTCATTGCTGGAAGAAGTACCTGCTTCCATACATGTGTTGGTATTGTAACCGACCTTATGAACGCGATTTCAAAGATGGAGGCTACCCCGCTGAGAGACGTGACTAACGAGGCATTGAATGAGGTAGAAGAGTTGATTGATACCTTCAAGACAATCGAACTCAATTTGTTTTGGCTTCAGGCGAGAATCCAATACGTTCGACTGAGGCGCGCTGCTGTTGGTCGATTCACCCATGATTTGGTGAAGCAAGAAGAGAGAAACCATGTTGCCAAAACTGAGGAACTCCGTAAGTTAACTGAAGAGGTGAAGAGGAAGATTGCTCATATTGCTCTTATAAAGAAGGCAGCTGATGAAGGAGCGAAATCTTCATTAGATGGTTGTTTCTGAATGGTTTTAGAAGCAAAACATATTTTCTCATTAGAATTTTATTTTACTTTTATTTGGGTTTTATGAACAAAAGGGTTTGTAGGAATTGATTATTTCGAACTCATAGGTTTTGAATTTGAATTCTTTTTGAATTGAATTGCTAAAACGCAAGAGATTGCTTGCACTTTTATTTTGAAGGAATTGGAAATTAAGTGAATCTTCATATCTTCTTGAGCCATTTGCCATTGACTACCATGTTTGAGAGCCTCTCATGTATTACATTTATCATGTATCGCGTATTAGGCATGACTCGAGATATAACATAAGGTCCCTCCCAGTTTGGTGTAGACCCCGAAATAGAAGTTACTCTTCGGTTAGTGCGTCGCATAACCTTATCCCCTTCTTTAAGAGCAGTCTTAGGAACCCATGCCATCCCAGGTGTCTTTCGCCTATATGACCGTTGCTTTGTTCGGGCCCACTTATCTGCAGTGGCCTTGACTTCCTCACGAGGTGCCTCAGAGGGTTTGATAGACTTGATGCAATCAAGTCCCCATGTCAAAGAATTATCCAATCCTTGTGTAGGGACACGTTGGATAGGATTTCCATGAACTAAATAATTCTGAATAAATTATTTCAAATCACTTTCACATACCTCTTTGAATATCACCAGAGTTTCGGACCCCACGCGGTACTCTAGTTTTCCCACGTTGCAACTTTCTTGGTCAAACATGAACTCTTGGCCTTTGATGATTACTGGTGAGATTGTAGGCACAAATCTCTTCCCATGGAGCCAGGGACGTCCTAAGATCATGTCGTGCTCCTCATCCTCTTTGATTACATGAAACTTTGCTTTGGTGCGAGCAGAGTCCACTTTAGATCCAAAGTAACATGACCATATATGTCTTGGAGATTTCCTTTTGAATCTTTTGTCACTGTGGGATAGTAGATGACATCCCGTCGAGAAATCCCAATTGCTTGAAGTGTTTTGATTAGGATCAAACTAACCATAACACCAGCATCAATTTGAACTTTCTTAAAATTTGTACCTTCGAGACGAGCAGAGATAATTGGTATTGGAACACGTTCTCCCGCCATCATCTCTGGTGTGACTTCATCAGGCTTTGGCCGAACTTTTTCAGGTACAGGTAGTTCTTTGCCGCTAGCAATCCAACTGAGGGCAGCGAAAATGTTTCTTCGCTGACTTCTAGAAAAATGCAAGAGCTCGCATAAATTCTCCATCAAATAATTAGCAGTTTGCTTGACAGATTCTCCGGAGATGGTAAAATTTCGAATGTTGGATGTTGACGTTGAGGTTGATGATGAGGGAGTGGATTCTTATGCACGCCCTCAGTCCCCAAGTTCAACTCTCCTGACTCGATCTTTTCGTTGAAGATTTGCTTGAGTCGATGGCACTCGCTGGTGGGATGATTGACGAATCTATGAAAATGACAATACTTGGGATCAGTCATTTCTTGTGCTGTAGGCTCTCTCCGTACAGGAGGTAACTTGATAGCACCATCTTGAATCCATGCTTCCAGGAGCTCTATCACTTCATCCATAGTACATGGGAAATCAGGAATTTTAGGAAATTCCCTTGGTTGTCGTGGTGCTTTTGTTGCAGGAGCATTAGCTGGGACCCGTGCAGGAGCTTGAGATTGGGCTGGGGCTGCACGTTTTAGTTGTGGGGCCTCAGGAGTAGGCGCCTTCCTCTTAACACCTTCAGTGACAGCATGAACTGAGGGAAGAGATTTATATTGCTTGTTGACGAGTCGCTTGCTGGCACGTGTTTCACCACGACTTTCTTCAGCTTTTACAGGCCTGGGCCTTTCTAGTAACGCAGGTGCAGTAGTGGCTGATCGTTTGGTGGACTTATGGAGCTTGGTGAAATTGTTAATATCCAGATTCTCCAATAAGGCCCGATATACTGGTATCATTCCATTGATGCAAAGCTCCACTAACTGCAATTCGGTCACGTTTGGATCATTGCAATCCACTGCACGAGTTCTGAACCTCGTCACATAATCATCTGGATGTTCATTGTTTCGCTGATAAAGTCTTCCCAAATCGGAGAGAGTGAGTTGCTCAGACACGAAGAAGTACTTCTTGAGGAAAGCATTAACCATGGCTCCAGCTGAGAATGTTATTAGGAGCTAGATTATTATACCAAGTGTATGCCTTTCCCATATAGAGATTTCGAGAATTCTTTGAGACATACAGTTTGGCTTCTTTCATGTATTCCCAATGATTCTAGGAAGCGAGATATATGTTCTCGGGCATTCCCAATACCATTATACATCGAGAATGAAGGCGTGACATATCCTTTAGGAAGAGATTCACGTTGAATTTCAATTGGATATGGAGGTTGATGACGATGAAACAAATCTGAATTTTCCACGTTCTGAGCTTGCAAGAGATTCTGTAAATCTTCACGAGTAACAAAGTTATGTTGAGAACCCGTTCTTGGCTCACGTGTGGTGTGGACACGAGTGTCTTGATCATTAGGGATAACATGAATCTGAGAAGGACCCGCCATGTTGGAATGAGCTAGGGGATATGCACGTGCAAACCCTGGGTTTGTTGGAGGCGTCAGCTTCTCTGAGAGTGTCCTCAAGCAAGTCAGCAACTCTAATTGGGTTTTCACCATATTGTTTTGACTTAAGGCTAGATCTTGTTGGGTCTTCATGAGATCCACAATGCTAGGTTCTGTGATTCTTGGGAGTATTGGATCTAGGTTTCTTCATCTTCTTCTTCTTGGTTTTCAAAAGATTCTTCTTGGTTTCTTTTGGAACCGTAGCAACCTCATCAGTTTTGATGATAATAGGTTTTTCACCATTGGTAATATAAGAGTATTTGATGAATCCATGAACACGTTCGTGAGATGAAGGACTATTACCCAAGACCTCTTTATATAGAGAGGTTTTCTGGAAAGGAGATTCCAAAAATTAAAAAAGATAATTTTATGAGAGTTCCTCAGGAAGGAAGTTAGTTCTGAAAACGCGTAGTTCAAGATCAACGAACGGTTCCTTTGTACACAAGTAATCGTGAACTTAAGGATTCAGTGTGTCCCAATATAAGATTTTATTCATTAATCACCATAGATCCTTTTTAAGTTTAAATATCAATAGTATGATTAGACGCATATCTAATTGCATGATCTCGAGCAGAGGTATCTCTTCTCATGGGTCTTGTTCTCGACTCTTGCCTTAGGAGCCATAGGCAGGGGGAAGAGTTAGAAGCTGCTCAAAGATTATTGATATCCACATCGAGTCATTACATTTTGGACTCTTTATTTGATGTGTTAGCAAATAATACTTAAGATGACAACTGTGACAACCGCTTTGGGGTTTTCTGGTCACGAACCATCAGGAAAATTGGTCACATAACCAATTGAGCGTGGATTCACCTCTTTGGAGCTTAGCTCAACAATTATTAGAGATGAGAATTATTGTCAAATCCTTCAATTTACACATATGGTTTTAACAAACTTACAAGGGCCTCCATAAATCAATAAGCACATACTAAAGACAGGAGGTAACCATTGTGTCCGTTACATGTGCATAGACTTTGTTCTCGGACTTAGAACAAAATCGCACATTCACCTTCACATTAGACACTGAAAGGATGAGAAAATTCTTGCTCATTCTCTTGAACGGTGTTTTTCTCCTTTAATCTAGATTTCTTAGTTCTAATCATTTTTCTCTTGACATGATGAGGTTCATCTCTCTTTAAGAGTCTTTGTTAGAAGAAGAGTTCGAAGACGTACCTTTCATTTCCTTCTTGTGATATGACTCACGAATCATCTGCAGTGAGTTTGATAGCCTGGTTGCTCTTCTTTCGAGTTTGTTGACATATCTAACCTTTTTCTTATAGCGATAGCAATGAGAGTATATGTGACCTTTCATGCCGCAACAAGTACATTTTTCGAGCAATTCTGGTTTTTTAGGGCCAAGGTTTCTCGTGATGCCAACAGAATCTTTCACGTTCAAGATATTGCTGTCAGGAATAGAATCAATAGTCATTGCACAGACTGCACAGTTTTCTATTTCTTCCTGCGATTCATAGAAATCTGAAGTATCATCTAAAGTAGCTGCAGCAAGTGCTTTTCCTCCCGTGTATCTCCTTTTGTTTGCAGAATTAGGTGCAAGATGACCAAAACCCTTGCATTTAATGCATTGAGGCATATCTTCATCCACAATTTTTAACTCTTCATTCGAAGAAGTTTTTTGTGGTTGTCTGTTAGATGAGGGGACATCTTTAATAAAACGTTTATTTCGTTTTTTCAGGAGATCTCGAAACTGTCTTGTAATATAAGACACAAATTGAAACTCATCATGTTCTGATATAATCTGATCTTCAGAGTCATTAGAATCTTCTAAGGCTTTGAACGCTATATTGTTAGGCTTTGTATCTTTGTCAAAGATTTTAAGCTTGGCGATTAGATCACCCCTTTTTTATATCATAACCATATGACTCCTGGATGGCATGTTTCTTTGAATCATATTTAGAAGGTAGAGACCTAAAGATTTTTCTCACAATTTCTCTCTCTTCAATTGTTTTTCCAAGCGATTGCAAGGCATTAACAATTGCAGAAAGTTTGTGATTAAAATCTTCAAAGGTTTCTTCATCAGACATTCAGAGGTTTTCCCAAACTGATGAGAGAATTTGAAGACGAGCTTCTTTCTCTGAAGTGTTTCCTTCAAATATATTCTGCAGATTTTCCCAGGCTTTCTTTGATGTACTACACGTAGATACATGATGTTGAAGATCTGGGGTAACTGCATGGATGATCGCATTAAGCGCATCTGAATCCATCTTAGCTTATTTCCTTTCATCATCGGAATATTGTGAGGGAGTTTTATCCTTTACAACATCACCGATTTTGATAGTGGGTATGGTAAACCCATCATGCACAAAGACCCAACACTGATAGTCTCGTGATTGAAAAAAGGAGCGCATGGCGGATTTCCACCATAGATAGTTTGTGCCATCAAAGACTGGTGGAACGTTCACATTAGCAGAATAATGTGAGTTCATAGTTCACGAAAGCGTCAAACACAGACAGTTACGTCCTTTAAAAGGTGTTTGCCGGCTCTGATACCAACTGAAAAAGCGGGGATACCGAGATACAACACCAACTTTTAGTTTTCGTGAACCTAGTTGATTATGGTTGTTTGAACGATCTCACAAATCAATATTCAAACAACAACCTGAGTATAGTTCAGAGAACCGAACCCTAACAAGAACGTAGTTCTCATAGATCTCAATAGAGACGGATTCCCTCAAAGGTTATGAATCAGCAAACTTGCAATTACTTCTATTATATAGATCAGAGACAATATAATGCAGAAGGGAAAAGTAATGCAAGACACCAGAATTTTGTTAACGAGGAAACTGCAAACCTAGCAGAAAAACCCCGGGACCTCGTCCAGATGTGAACACCCTTAGTATGAACGGTATACAGACGCTAGCCTACTCTCAGACTTCGGACTGGATTATATCGAGACTGAATTCACCCTACTTGCAATTCATCTACCAATGTGCTCCTACGTCTCTTGGCTCCCACAGTAGCCTACGTACTTGATTCCCCTAGCTGACGTCCTTTACATGCCTGGGAGTTGCTCCACTTCCCTTCGTGAAGACTAGCACTACCCTGCCTCTAACAGGACGCCTAAAAGTATCCAAGTGATTAAACGAGAATATGATTGTGATTTCCTTTAGACTTAAAGTCAAGGTTAATGGAAATCGATGTGTTGAATAGGGCTTATTGATCTAGCCTAAACAACTTTACCTCCGAACGCGTGACAAACTTAGTATTAAACCTAGTTCGTGAATTTCGTTTGGCAACTTCTAGGGTTTATGATACACGATCTACCTTACGAAGTTTCTATCAAATCTTGGTCGTGATAAGATTGAAAGAATTCAATCGACCCAAGATACAGGATGGAATTTTACTTCCGACCTGTGCTTCACGATCCTCAAGTGAAGTCTTTTCAATAGTCGTAGTCCTAAAAGGACTTTGAGATGACGACCAACCTTTATGCAAGGATACACAGAAGTGTAGAGAATTGAGATTGTATCTTGCAGAAGGTCATCTATTTATAGTGATCACCAAGGGAGGATTTTCTTAAAGTTTAAGCAACCTTGAGTAGGGCTCAAGCAAGTTCCGGAACTAGGAAAGTCCATAGCTTGAATACCCATTCTCAATCTTCTAAGAACTTTGGACTAAGCCAAAAGTTAAAGAAGACTCAACCTTGTTCGAAGGTTCGCGACTTCTGGTCGAATGCTTGTTTGGACATCGCTTTGCGACTTCTGGTACAAATACTTAGTTTGAACATCGCTTGGATTAAGTTGTTGAATTCCATGGGCCAAGACACGACAAGTCCGAGAACTAATTATGTCTAGACCGAAAACTTCAAGATATGGAAGTTGGAAGTTTTCGCATGGCTTATGTGAACGCGTACACAGAGCAGTCCTTGGAGTTCAGGAGAATCCAGGAGAATTCTTGAACTTGTATGTACGCGTTCATGAACGCGTTCATACAGACTTAGCTCGTTCTCTGAAATCCCAAAGGTGGTATATGTTTCATGTACGCGTTCATGTACGCGTTCACCGTTGGGGTTGTTTTTTCAAGAGACAACTCAACATACTCTACCTATACAAATTATCACAAGAGTGACAAATGCAAAGGCGAAAATCCTAGAATACCTTCGGATCATATAAACAACATCATAGACTATTGGTATGATAGAAATGGTAAAAACGATACGGAAATGGAATACCTTTCTAACCTTCAGCGAGGACGTTATGATTTATCAAGTAGTAAGCTTCGGTCTTCGTCTTCATCAGTCTTCGTCTCGATTACCTAGAACTATCATAGTCCGAGTTGTAGAGTAGACTTATCAAGGATTGTGTTTTTGTCTCATAAACTTGACAACTGACTTGAGATAGCAACATCAGTGGGTTCAACCGAGCAATGCTCTAACAAAACCATCTACCTGCTACAACAGATACCACACCTTCATATCTATCATGCATATAGAGAAGCCAACAGGGCAGCAGATGCCCTTGCAAATGAAGCTATCTCTCGTCATCAGCAAAATCCTATTTTTATGTCAACTTTTGTATGGGACTTGGTTAACCCTTGTTTCTATCTGAGATTCTGTTTGATGACAGAATGGCAAGGCCTATCTTTTTTTTTTTTGATGACAGAATATATGAGGCCAAGGCCAACCTTAAAAAAAAAAAAAAAGATAGGCCTTGCCATTCTGTCATCAAACAGAATCTCAGATAGAAACGAGGGTTAACCAAGTCCCATACAAAAGTTGACATAAGTGGAGTGTATGCAGAATTGGCATGTACCCTCCAGTTTGAAGGATTTGAGAGGATTCCTTGGCCTCACTGGTTATTACAGGAAGTTTGTCAAGAATTATGGGTTAATTTGTAAACCATTAACTGAATTGCTTAAGAAGAATGGGCTCAGTTGGAATTCCAGAGCACAAGATGCTTTTGAACAGTTAAAAGGAGATATGATGTCCACCCCTGTGTTAGTCTTACCAGATTTTTCCATACCCTTTGAGTTGGCTACTGATGCATGTGACAGTGGAGTGGGAGCAGTGCTAATGCAGAGAAGGAGAGTCATTGTTTTCTTCAGCAAGGGGATGGGAACCAGATTTTTAGCTTTGTCCACATATGAGAAAGAATTAAGGGCAGTAGTGATGGCAGCTACTAAGTGGAGGTCATATTTATTAGGCAATAAGTTTATCATCTATACTGATCATCAGAGCATCAGATACTTCATGGAGCAGAGGGTTCACTCTATGCTGCAGCAGAAATGGTTGACCAAGTTGCTGGGATATGACTATGAGTTGAAGTACAATAAGGGATGTGACAATGTAGTAGCTGATGCCTTATCCAGAAGAGGGGTAGAAGATGTTGCTAGCTGCCAAGCCCTCTCAGTACTACAACCTAGCTGGCTGGAAGATATCAAAGAGAGCTACTCTGATGACTCTTTTGGTCAAGAGTTGATACCCAAACTCCTGGTTAACCCAGATGAAAACCCTGATTACACACATCAGGATGGAATTATCAGATACAAGCAGAGAATTTACATTGGCAGCTCTGGTGATTTGAGGAGTAAAGTTATTGCAGCCATTCATTCATATGTAGTGGTAGGACATTCTGGTACTCAAGCCAGCTATCAGAATGCCAAGCTTTATTTCTTTTGGATAGGTTTGAGGTTGCAAGTGTTACAATATGTGAAGGAGTGTGATATCTGCCAACAACATAAGAGATTCAATACAGCTCCAGCTGGACTTCTACAACCATTACCTATTCCTGATCAAGCTTGGGAACATATAAGCATGGACTTCATTTCTGGTCTGCCTAAATCAGAAGGAAGAGAAATCATACTGGTAGTAGTGGATAGATTCTCCAAGTACAGCCACTTCATTGCCCTCAGCCATCCTTATACTGCAGTCACAGTAGCCAAGGTATTCCTAGACAACATTTTCAAGTTACATGGTTTACCTAAGTCTATAGTTTCAGATAGGGATAATGTCTTCTTAAGTAATTTCTGGCAAGCCTTATTTGCTAAAGTTGGTACTTCCATGCACATGAGCACTGCCTATCACCCTCAAACTGATGGGCAGACAGAGAGGGTGAATGCTTGTTTAGAAACTTACCAGAGGTGCATGACTAGTTTCAAACCCACTAAATGGGTATCCTGGTTACCATTAGCTGAATGGTGGTTCAACACCACTTATCACACCAGCTTACAATTGAATCTCTTTGAAGCAATATATGGACATCACCCACACCAGTTTGGTATAACTGCCACTCATTTTGGAGTCAATGCTATTGTGGATGACTATTTACAACAGAGACAGCTGATGAGCCAATTTCTGAAAGGAAATTTAGAAGAAGCACAACACAGAATGAAGCAGCAAGCTGATAAAAATAGAAGTGAAAGAGAGTTTGCTATTGGAGACTGGGTATATTTGAGGCTCCAACCTTACAGACAATCTTCAGTTCAGTTGAGAGGAATTTGAAACTGGCAGCCAAGTTCTTTGGACCATTTCAGATAGAGGAAAGGATTGGGAAGGTGGCTTATAAACTCAAGTTGCCAGTAGAGTCTAAAATACACCCTACCTTCCATGTATCTCAACTCAAACTTAAACTTGGAGAAGGTATGCTTCCTCAAACTTCTCTACCCACTGTGGATTCCTTGGGCATAGATCAGATGACTCCTCTCAAGATTTTAGCCACTAGAAGAATTAAGAAGAATCGGCAGGAAGTTGAACAAGTTTTGATAATGTGGAAGGGGCTAACAGAAAAAGATGCAACTTGGGAAGATGTCATGTCTATGGAGTTGTAGTATCCAGATTTGTTCTAGCTAAGATCCTTGAGGACAAGGATAATCTGAAGGGGAGAGTATTTGTCATGAATTCTAGTCTAGCTATCTCATTTTGTTAAGGGGCACCTGTTGGTTATTTAGTGTCTGTATTTATTGCTTTTGTTTTGCCGTTATTTGTTGTTGGCCGTTGTAAGTGTGCGTCCAACACACTGGCCTATTTCCTCTTCTATTTCTAGTCTGTCATTTGTTGTAATCAGCATCTTATCTTTTATCAAAAATCAACTTTGTTTCTCTGAAACTTAGCCTCCCTCTGCTTATCTCTCTCACTCTAGGAAGAATCCTTGTGTTTCTGAGATCATTTGTAGTGTAGTCCACTACAATCGAATGGCTCGTAATGCTGCATCTCTGCCGAGACCAGGACCCTTTATCATGACTTCTGCTCGTTGCATACCCTGATCGACCACTGTACGAATAGCATTTCCTGCCGCGGTTTGGGCAGCGAACGGTGTCCCTCTTCTTGTGCCCCTGAATCCACAAGTACCGGCCGAGGACCAAGAAACCACCTGGCCTCGTACATCTGTAACCGTTACAATGGTATTGTTGAAATTTGATTGAACATGAATAACTCCTTTTGGTATTCTACGTCCATTCTTACGTGAACTAATACGTCCATTCCTACGTGAACCAACTCTTGGTATAGGTTTTGCCATCTTTTATCATCTCATCAATATGAGTCAGAGATTTACGGATATATCCATTTCAGGTTAAAACATATCCTTCATTTTATTTGTACATTGGGTCCTTTTTCGAAGGATTATCCTTGTCTCTATTTATGTCTCGAGTTGGAATAAATTACTATAATTCGTCCCCGCCGGCGAATCAGTCGACATTTTTCACAAATTTTACGAACAGAGGCCCTTATTTTCATATTTGTCATTCCTTATCTTAATTCCGAATCTATTCCTTGGAAGAAAATAAGTCTCTTGGAATTTTGAACCTCAAGTTGTATTGTATCCCCACGAAAATAATGTCGAAAAATATACACCTAATCATTCGAATCTTTATTGCGGAGTCTATAAATAATAAGTCCTCTTGTTGAATCATAACGACTTACTTCGATTTTGACTTTATTTCCTGGTAGTATCCGTATAAAACTACGTCGGATCCTTCCTGAAACATAACCTAGAATCAAATCTTCATTATCTAAGCGAACCCGGAACATGACATTGGGAAGTGATTCAGTAATTAAACCTTCATGAATCCATTTTTGTTCTTTCATTTCAGGTAACCCCCTTGAAGTATCAACTAATGGAGGAGGAGTGATATTAGGCAACCAATCCTTCCTCTTTTTGTTTTTTTGCAATATAGGAAGTTACCAATTCAATTCAGATATCAGAAAGATCACCATATATAACACAAAATTTCTCCTACGATTCCTTCTAGCCGAGCTTCTCGGTCTGTCATTATACCTCGAGAAGTAGAAAGAATAACAATCCCCATTCCTCCTAAAATCCTAGGAATTCGTTGAGCGTTGGAATAGATTCGTAGACCGGGCCGGCTGATACGTTTTAAAATAGTTATATATGGCCCTTTCCTATTCCTTCTATGTCGAAGGGTTGAAACCAAGAAATTTTGTTGCTTTCTCGATGTTTTCTCACATTTTCAATAAAGCCTTCTCGTAGAAGTATTTTAACAATGTTTTCGGTAATATTAGTAGATGCTATTCGAACGGTTCCTTTTTTATCCATGTCAGCATTTCATATAGAAGTTATTATGTCAGCAATTGTGTCCCTACCCATGATGAACTATAATTATTTGTGCCTCCGAGTTTTAATATAATCAACATGCTCGTTATTTTTCTTTTTTATTAATTATAAAGTTAAGGGATATACGTGATACATAATCTACTAAATTAATTTAATCCATTCCCAAGACCCTACTATATCATATCGCGGGCTTGTCTATTAGTCTTTATTCTATATAGTATTTATAATACCTCAGGAGCTAATGAGACTATTTTAGTAAAATTCAACTGTCTCAATTCCCAAGCGATCGCACCAAAAACCCGAGTTCCTTTTGGATTTCCTTCTTGATCAATGACAACCGCGGCATTGTCATCATATCGTATTATCATACCGTTGTCACGTTTAAGTTCTTTACATGTACGTACAACTACAGCTCTGATCACCTCTGATCTTTCTAGAGGCATATTGGGCACTGCTTCTTTGATTACAGCAACAATAACGTCACCAATATGAGCATATCGACGATTACTAGCTCCTATGATTCGAATACACATCAATTTTCGAGCCCCACTGTTGTCCGCTACATTTAAAAGGGTTTGAGGTTGAATCATATCATTATTTTTTATCGTTTCTTTCAATGCGAAGAAAGGGCAAAAAAAAATATATTTTTTGTCTAGAAAAAAAGGCCTGCGGTTGTTTGTTTTTTCATCACAAAGACTCCTTTCCTTTGGTTGCACACATCCCTATTCTGCAATAAGGAATTGAGTTCGTATAGGCATTTTGGACGCAGCGATTAAAATAGCTTCTGGCTACTATTTTTGATACTCCACCCATTTCATAGGATTCGACCCAGTTTAACGACGGATACCCAATATTCGGGAGATCCCTTCCCCGAACCCATACGCGTTTCCGTAGGTCTTAATGTAACAGGTTTGTCTGGAAATATACGTACCCATATTTTTCCACCACGACGCGCATATCGTGTCATTGCTCATCGCCCTGCTTCTATTTGTCTAGATGTGATCCAGGCGGGTTTAAGTGCCTGAAGAGCATATCTGCCGACACTAATACGATTGCCTCGGTAAGATATTCCCATCATTCTTCCTCTATGTTGTTTACGGAATTTGGTTCTTTTGGGGTTATAGTTGATGGTTGTTTCTTATTCTTAATTCCATCTCTACTGCAAAACCGGACATGAGAGTTTCTTCTCATCCAGCTCCTCGCGAATGAAATTGAAAAAGGAGGGGTACCGAAATACTACCAACTTTTCGTTTTGGCTCGTGAGTCTTATGGTTTAAGTCTGGACGATCTCAAAAATCAATATCCAAACTTATAACTGGAGTTGTTAAACCTCGACAAAGAGTACTTTGGAGTCAACTCTACAGTTAGGCAATAACGTACTACTTGGTGCTTTAATTATATAATCAGAGATATAATGCGGAAAGTAAAAGCACACAAGACACCAGAGATTTTTTTAACGAGGAAACTGCCTTGCAGAAAAACCTCGGGACCTCGTCCAGATTGAACACCGCCCAATACAAACTGACTACAAACACTAGCCTACTATAAGACTTCGGTCTGGGATGTAGCAGAGACCAACTCAAGCCCTCCAAGCGAATTGGCTATTGTCGCCTTCCTTACGTCTCTAGACCCCCCACAGATCGTCACGCACTTGATATTTTTTTAACGAGGAAACTGCCTTGCAGAAAAACCTCGGGACCTCGCCCAGATTGAACACCGCCCAGTACAAACTGACTACAAACACTAGCCTACTATAAGACTTCGGTCTGGGATGTAGCAGAGACCAACTCAAGCCCTCCAAGCGAATTGGCTACTGTCGCCTTCCTTACGTCTCTAGACCCCCCACAGATCGTCACGCACTTGATTCCCCCAGCTGACGTCCTTTACAGGCCTAGGAGTTGCTTTGACCGATGCCAAAGGCTTGTGTCAGCAATACTGGTTTTTCAACCTAATTGTTGACGTATGGTGTAACTGTCCTCTATCAGTTTACCACACACAAGATGACTTCCTTCGGATTGTTAAATCCAGGTCATACGGAAATCTACTTCACAAATCGGGGCTGACACGCAAACCAAGTAAGCAATGCCCAATTCGTATCTACCTCAATTATACACGAAGAATCACTTAAGAAACTTGTATAACTGGAGCTAACTAGGTCTTACAACACCGAGTGCAGCCGTGCGTTGCTACCTTTCCAACCTTTACGTAACTTAACCAGTTCTTGAATAGCCGTATATCAGAAGAGACGGACTTTAGAATAGACAAGAACTAAGATAGGTTACTGAGGTTACAGGTTAATCTGATCAACCACAAAGGGATCAATCTACCTGTGCTTCCCAACTCTCAAGAGAAGTCTTTATAGTCGTAGGGAGTTCCCAGAGGAGCTGCAACCTATAGAGGATGACTATACCACAACAAGCATTCACCGAAGTGAAAAGAGTTTACGCTACCTTCCCTAAGGACCTTCACGTATGCTTGATGCTTGCGGTATTTGTCCATAGACACCTCTATTTATAGCACCCAATAAGATAGGTTTCTTTGGAATAAAGCAAGCAATTACTTGTCCCACAAGTTAAGGAAACTTGGAAATCAAGTAAAGAGATTAATCTCAATTGGAATTCTTTTTAACATTATCTGCCAAGTGTTTTGTTAGCTCAAAAACACTTCAATATAGAAATCCAACAGACCAGAGATAATCTTATCTTATTGACTCATTGAGGATCGTTAGATGGAACACAAATGATATTATGTTTTACACAAGTCCATCTAAGAGATAAAGGAGTTTGGAATTTGACTCAGGGTGAAATTCTAAAAGAATCTTCACTAAATCCGACACCAGCAAGATGACTACCGTCAGGTTCACGTACTGGTACGCGAAATAAATAGCCATCTCGAACTCAGGGAATTTCCGAGTTTCTGGTACGCAAACCGGTTCGTGAACCGTGCGCCTGTCATATTTCAACAAATCTGGATTCCGCTGGAAGTACTGGGCTGAGCCAGAACTTAGACGTGTGTACGTCCTCAGCTGTGATCCATGGACTCTTTGCTCAAGAGTACTCCTTTAGATTCATCCATATCCAACTAACAGTTTGCAAGCAAACCATTGCAATGGACACATGGCACCGAATCTATCTCATTCATTCTTGTACTCACAGTATTTGTGGGAACAAACACTGGTCATGACACAAGGCCACGTTACACAAGAATACGATCTCAATCGCTATTATCACTACTAAAGTAGTCGACTATATTTCGAAAGAATAGATAAAGTAGAATAGAAGAATATCCATAAAGTCATAACTCCTACTAACCTTTTGTCGATGAAGAATAATTGATGTCTTCTTTGTCTTCACAGTCTTCGTCTTCAAGGTCTCTACTACTTTGTCTATATCCCAATTCCGAAATCTAAACTCTAGTAGGCTAAATCAAGAATTGAGTTTTGACACCTAAAACTGACAACTAGCTTGACATACCAACGCTAGTGGGTTTGACCGGACAATGCCCTAACAATCTCCCCCTTTGTCAATTTTAGTGACAAAACCAATTTACATATGGATTCAAATAATATACAATGAAGTACTAACCAGATGTATCTCTTGATTTCTTGAATTCTTCAACTTCTCCCTTGAGTCTTGATGTGTTCATTAAACTCTTGTTGATGAATCCGTAGTCAGCAGTCACAACATATCCAGCTCAAACAACCATAAAGGTATGCTTAGGCTTACGTGGGTTTAGTATGCGCATCCCACATGTTGTTTGTGCGTAAGAGTAAGAAGCTGAGCAATCTTTAAAGTTGGTGTATCAGAACTTTAAAGTGATTCTACTCATTCTTGATACGAAGCTTAATCTCAGCTTTAATTACTCCCCCTTACTTGATACTTTGTGAAAAACACAACAAGTAAGCACATGATGTTCTCCCCCTATGGTAATGCAACCACAAGAACAAGAACCATATGTATTCTCCTCCTATTTGTCACAAAAATATGACAAAGTAGTTTGAGACTAGGGTTTCATACACCTTCTGATAACAAGTGAAGCTAAGTACTCGCATATCAAGTGTAAAGATGGTATACTTAGGTAATCTGAACAAAGAGATTTCTGAGTTCTCACCTTATGGAGAAATAAAGATACACTTTCTCCCAATATTCCACATCCACGCTCCCCAAAAAGATTTGTTATTAAGCGCAAGTTCAAAAAGAACTCTCCCCCGTGTGGTGTCATTCAATAAAGAACAACTGACAAAGACTAACATGGACAAGAACAATTTAATGTTATCCAGTTTTGCTTTGTTAATAATCTCTTTTCCTTAGCCATTTTCTAAGAAATAAGAGTATGATCACAAAAAGTTTTCTCTTCTTAAAACAAGAGGGTATTAAAACTTTTATGATATCTATGACTTTGATATAATCATCACTATAATAGCAATGAATAAAGTCATGTTGGCAACACACACAACATGATCAGGAAGATCACGTATTGCCCTCTAAGATACACAACTTGTGTTAACAAAGATTGATTTAATCTTAGAGTAAAGGCTTAACTTTTTCACATGGAGTTTCACCAATAAGTGTGAATAAAGTTTTCCTTGGAACAAAGATCACGTTGACTGCATAAGATATTCACGTATTTATGATTTCCATGAGTCATCTGTTAAACCCACACGTCCGTCTGAATTCCGACCAAATGCATCGAATCTGAGGTTCACGTAAGGTACGCGTACAGATTGATGCTGTGGAACTCAGGAGTTTTCTGTTTGTGAACGGTTCGGGAACCGTCGTTATACAGAATTAGGGTTTAACTTGGATCCTATAACCGTAGTACACCAAGAAGATATACTAACATAACAAGAATGTCATGTCGGTAGGATTCGCTCTTTGTTCAAAACAGGAGTCATAGACTTTGGTTGCAACTTGTACATTTAAGAACTCTTAAAGCCAAGTTGAGTTAGAGAAACATGAAAGATACTCATTCATATTCAAGGATTTGACAACCTTTAAACAAATGAATATTAACTTGATCAATGTTAACATACCTTTATGTAATCTCCAACCGGGTTTGTGCCCTATTCTTGTGCTTTACCTCACCGTATCATTCAAAAGGGCACTACATGGTGAGGTCGCACAAACACAATCAAGTTGTGTTAGAGTGAACAATTTCTTGTTCACCTTTGGTAGTCAAAACAAGAACTACTACATCACTGGGTTTTTCACCAGAAGTAGTCTTTGGCTTAGATTTCTTTGCCTTACCCTTTTTCCCGTTTTTCCTCCGTAATCCAAGTATCTCATGATGTAATTTAACCATACCAAGTATTTGTTGGTTAAATAACGCACTATTTTTCATGAATTCTCTTAGGGTAGCCTCACTAGGGTGATCATTCCCTTTGGCATTTATTGCTCTATTAATATTATGAGCAATATGATCTTTCTTCCCATCTTTCTCATCAAGGTTACTTGAGAGAGAATTGGATTGACTATCCTTTTGCAGGTTAATTGATCTCCAATTGGGAACATCAGATCTAGTCTTCGCTTGTACAAAGTTGTTTTCGTTTCTGTAATTATGACGATTACGAGAGGACTTTGTAGAGCGTTTATAGGCAAAACTTGGCTTGTCATAATTCTGTTTCTTATGCCTAAAGGTTGGACGTTCACAACCTGGATCATTAGAAGATGCTCCGTTGTTGTTAGGTTTGATGTGAATCTCCAAAACAACAGGAATAATCGAGCCATTGGCTTTCTCATTCCTTTTACGGAATCTGCAGCTTCTAGCCAAGTGACCTTTACCACCACAATAAAGGCAATTTTTGGTAACAAAAGGAGTGGGATGCTTGTTGTTACCTGGACGTGCGTGTAGAGCTTGATAAATCTTGCTCTTCTTCTCCTTGACTGGTTGTAGAGGTATATCACCTTGGGGATCACTAGTAGCCGGTTGAGAAGAATCCTTAGCCTTGACAAATTTCACCTCTCTGTTATTACTTGGAGCGTCTATTCCTTTGTAGCCCAAACCTCGTGTATCACGATGATTTTTACTCGCTCATAACATTGAGGTTAATTTGTCAGAGTTATTGTTCAATTCTTTTAACGTCTGATTTTGGCAAGAGCATTAGCCAGATTAGTTTCCGTGCTAATATTCAACTCTTTTAATGTCTTGATTTCAGCAAGAGCATTAGCCAAATCAGTTTCCAGACGTTTTTCCCTGGTGAGAAAAGTGTTTTCTTTTTCTTCAAAATACTTTTGTTGAGTGACTATCTTAGCATCAGATGCAATAAGCCTTTCATTCAACTCACAGAGACTATGATGAAGATTTGCCCTTTCCAGTTCTTTCAAACTTAACTCTTTGTTACACTTCTTTAATTGACTCTTGTAAATACTGAAGCCAATATAAAGACCTTTGTAACAGCTTCTCATACTCTTATAATCTCGAGAGAGCTGAGATAGAGTTTTAAGAAGCTCAGAGTTGGGTGTGCTCTTCATGAATGGAGTTAACATCTTAACGAAAGTTGAAACATCCTCTTCTACTTCTCTCAATGTCTGAATCAGGTTCATCGTCATCCATTTTCCTTTGAAGGCATGATTCCCAATCCTCATCATCAGACTCTACATCATTAACAGGAATATCTTGTCTAGTAGATCCAATCAAGGCATGTTCTCTTGATTGTGAAGAGGAAGTATCGTTAAGATTTGGTTCAATACTGTTGACGCGGTCCACTTCTGCATGCATAACAAAAGTGCCTCTGGATAGTACGTGATGGGTGTCAAACCAGTCAAAATTAATACTCTTACTTCACTAAAT
>JAJJMA010074199.1:0-10508 GCA_023529015.1 Papaver nudicaule
GAGAGAGAGAGAGAGAGAGAGAGAGAGAGAGAGAGAGAGAGAGAGACCAGCAGAGTAAAACCGGGGCAAATCAAGCTTCTTCTATACAGGGTGGAAAGAGATATTCCATGCCTGAAAGTACTGCATGAACATAAATGCAAGATGGTAAATAAAGCTTGCGGATAATCAACGACTCATCTCCACATTTCAGCATTGAAAAGATAAATGATGTGATTCATACCTGTAGAGTAGCACCCATTTCCGACCTTGAGCTAGAGCAGGAAGTGAAACATAAAGTGACTTGCGAGCATTCTCGGAAAGAAGTAATGATGGTTCAGACATATCAGGGAGATTGACCTGTGATACATTTTCAGTTTGACTGCTCATAAGCCCTAACTCAATTGTACCAGGTTTTGAATCACTCTCACCATAACTTTTCATATTACAATCAAGATTTTGATCGGCCCCTTGATTTTTGAACCCATTGATCCTAACTGCCTGGTATAGAGCTCTCCCAAGAGACTGCTTGCTCCTACCAAATAAACTTTTTTTTGCACTACCAGTTTTCTTTGTTCCTGAATCAGTTGACGCCTCCTCCTTTTCTGCATGATTTTGCAAATGTTCCTCCATATCCCGAGTACTCTCAGATTCAGGAGACAGAAGTGAATACAAGAACGCAGAAAAAGAAGATGTATCAGGTCCATCATCTGTAACGCCGGATTTATCTTCTGAACATGACTCCTGCTGATTTCTATTTCCTGTCGCCTCCTTCTAAATTTGAAATGACATATAATATTAGAAATGCCACACAATCAACACATCAATATCCAAGTGTCCATTAAAAAATCTCTTTTTACCCCACAGCTCAGGAACAACTAAGAATCCTCAGCAACTGTTTATAACAAAGACACTCGGAATAAATAACCCTCACTCTCTCTAAGTTCCTCAGTACTTGGCCGAAAGTCAGTGCACGTGGGAGAACTCATAATAACTCAAACTACATAGTACCTCAACCACTTAAATGAAACAGAATATACAAAATTCAGTTACGGAAACTACTTCAAGACTTCAAAGTTATATATACCATACAATCATGTTTCAACAGCGTTTGTGTTTAGCATATTAACTGTGGTCCAATTTCCAATCTATCTATTGCACAGAAGAAAAAAAATGCAAGAACAAAGTAACAAGTCTCTGAATAGGATACATATTACATAGACTGATAGACACAACCTACTATATCCACTTATTTCGGTACACAAAGTACCCTGGCGCTCACAATTAATCACATTGAACACAGACGGATCCTAGAAATGCAAGCACACGGTAGTAATTACCGTTCCTAAGTAAAGGACACCCAAAGTCACTAGGCCTCATGCAATGTCTAATACAGGACAACTCTCAATGATTTCTTAGCGAGTGTTCAGATTCTAATTATTCCTTTAGGGTTTCTAACAAAAATATGAATTACCACACAAAATATGTAAATAAACCCCAAAATTGACACCCAACATAACTGAACAAGAACATAAAGAAACCCCAAAACCTTAACAGTAAATAAATTCAGAAACTTACATGATGTTTCAGTGGTTTATCAGATATGGGATTAAGAAAAACTGTAGTAAGATCAGAAACAAAGTGTACAGCTTTACTCCCCAAAGAAGAAGAAGGAGACTGATTATTACTATGATGACCCATCATCAACTATCTATCAAACCCTAGAAAAATCCTTTCACCACCAACGTTTATCAACTTCTTGGTACCAAACAAAAATGGGATTTGGATAGGAAACTAGATTTCTGTTCATTTTCAGCTAAAAATTGATTCCATATGAAGACCACCAACTCTGTGCCCACCACAATTTTGACTTAGTTTACAAGTTTCTGTGTACCATCGATAAGAACATCAATCTGGTATATTCTTCAGAGGAAGCTGAGATACTGAGTGCATCTAAGGGTAGAGAGCTGAGATCGAAAATGTAAATGTCGATATTGATGGGTAAGATAGTGAGACATCAAAGTTATGGTAGCCTCAGAAACAGCGTATTTTAGCTGAAAGGTGAAGTAGAAATATGTCAACTGAGTCAATTTGCCTTCTCCTGCAGTCGTAATAAGACATATGACCGGTATTTTAGGGGCCATATGTGCTTGTTGTTCTAACTTCCGCATTTTAGGCCCAATATTAATTCAAGTCGGAGCAATTTGTTCTGCCACTGCCAGTGTCTTTTGGTTATTCATAAAATGAAGCGAAGTGGAATAGCACAAACGCCAAGCGACAACAGTTGCATTTGTATATGAATTCGAAAACATTTCTTTTAATATCGGTCGTACAACCGGCCATGCTTATTTTGCTTGACCAGGCAAGTCAAGCCTAACCTTTTTTTATAAACAACCTTAAATTAAGATTATTGCTATAGGGAAAGCTAATACAGCTTGGGGGAACACTAAACACTAATCAAGGAAGTTGCCCTCGAGTCAAATAGGGGAGAAATAGAAATCATAGCGTCCGAAAAAGAAAAAGAAAAAGAAAAAAAAATTGGTGCATTTTATTTATTAGACGAACTATCAATAAAGTTACATTTGCCAGGGCTGGAGGTCTGGAGTTATTAAGACACTCCAAAGCACTCCAGTATATCACATTCAACCCATAGATTCCAGACTCCACTAGATACTTGAACACCATTGACCACTAGTGATATACTAGACATGAGGTCATGGCAATTAAACATCAGAATCATACTAATAAAAGTGGCCATCAAAGCATCGAGTATGATCGAATAGTAACAATGTTGGACCACTCAAATTCTTGATTTGATTATAAAACATAAACAAGATTCAAGAATTCAATTCGACTCCAGAGATAAGGAACCATAACTAAGCCCAGCAGATGGTTTGGCTGGTACTTGGAAAAGTAAATGTGCGACAGAGCGATCGATTGAATTTGTATCAGCTTCCAAGTCCTTCAACTCCGAAGACCTGCATAAAGACAGCACGTGACGAAATGAAATTAAACACAACAAAAAACATTTGAGAAATTATCAGCGTCAACCTGAATGTCAAATATACAACTAACAGGTCCTTGGTTGCAGTTCAGAAATCGGGAAAATAGGGTAAAGAACTCATTCAAGAATTATTGTGATGATGTTTCTCTAGTAGTTGGGGTTAACACCTAGGACCCAGTTTAAAATTTGACAGAATCCTACTTCTTCCTATATGATAAAAACCCCGAGTACTCAATACAGTTTAAGTATTCCCAGATCAAGATGCTCATTTACCAACAATACATGTGTAGATGCAATATTTTACTTTCGAAATCATCAAAACAAATTACCCAATATTTAACTATCTGTCTGCTTCCCTGCCCCATCGATCTTTTGAATCCCTATATCTCCAAGACAAATATTCCCTTACCCAAGCCAATTTTATCAGCCAGGTGATCTAGAGCTTTTTCTGAACCTAGACACACCACATATGTGTTTCCCTAAACATGATTTTCTACATTTTTCTACCGCAATTAGGAAACAGACAGATAATGATACTGCCTAAATTTTGTTTCCAGTTATCAATTTATAGTAAGTTTATCTGTTTACCTAATTTCCACAAGACAGGACATGAAGAGTAAGGGACCCCCATATGGTGCTAGCCACCCACATATCAATTAAAGAAATTCAATAAGCACGACTAGCTATCATACATGTTTGCTTCTTCGGTTGTGATAACTTCTTTTTCATCTAAGATATCTCTGCCGCTACTTTTTGATAATCCAAGATTGTGTCTTTGATCAGCACTTCTAGCCAAGCGATACAAACTATCTCTTATACATAGCTTTGTTCTACTATCCAACTGAAAATCAGAAAGTTCAGCTAAATTAATACCAGATAAATTTGAAATACCAATTTCATATGATTTTGTTTGCGCAACTGAATGTGGCTCTATGCACCTATACACGCCCAGGCCCCTCATACTAGTTCCAAGTTCATCAATTCATAACCTTATTTTCACTAGACAAGAGGCCCCTGATACGCAATAGTGACAAGTGGCACGGGACTTGATATGAGCAGGAAGTACTTAGTCTTATAAACATATTGTACAACATACAATCAGTAAACTTGGTCTCACTTTATATGCTTAGTAACCAGAGGTTTCGGGGCAAAAAAAAACTAACCCGAACAACACGTGGCGATTAGGCTTCTACATTACCTGGACTTTACCATATGACGGCAACGCACTCTAGGTTAATCATATATGATAATTTAACGGACTTACATAAGCAACCTGCAGAACATGAAGCACAACTCTTGAATAAAATAAGACAGTGGGATATGCACAACCATACTAGAGGTCTTAAGAGTTGTTAGTCACAGGTATAAAAGTAAAATCTATCCAGCGGACAGTATCTGATAAAGGAACTGGACTATTTGTGCTCAAAAATTAATCCAGATGATATACCTAAGAGAAAAACGGAGTTCATTTGCCATTCAACCATGATGCATGTTAAATTACATAAGGAGAATCCAAGAAACATTTTACCTGCTTCATGATACGTAGTAGCTGCCGAAGACCAGATGCTTCTACTGATGCATCATTCAACAATGTAGACTCACAAGGGTTTCCTGACACAGTTGACTTATCTGATGCTGCTGGCCCCTCAATGCCGAGTAGTTCAACTGCATTAAGACTTTCATGCAATTTTCCCTCAATAGGAACCTGGTCAGTCCGTGATGCCTGAGCTTGGTGGAATACCAAATCTTCATGCTGATATCCAGTCGCATATGATACTTGCGTTGGTAGGTACTGGTTATGGCTTGCTATATTCTCCTCCAAGATCCCAGATGGAACCTCTGGTAGGAAGTCTGAAGACGTCTCCATGGGAGCATGATCTAAGGCAAAAGCAGAAACCTAGGAAAAAACAGAAGGGTGAAAATAAGTTTCGGGTTCAAATTAACACTGATGGTAGTAGGGTTAACATGAATAACCATTTTGGTAAAAGTGTATTCATATCAACTATTACCACTATATTTTGCCTTCTTATCTGAAATGGTCAGGAGTTTTATGTGGAGACTGCCAACAGACATGGAGAATGGAAGCTTTACATTCTTAACAAGTTTGAACCATCTGCCCCAAACTAAACTGTTTTCTTTCTGTTATTCGGTCGGGAGACTAATCCATGGTCATGGTGATTAAGTATTATTACTTCTGACAACACAATGGATTACCATTTTAAGTTTCACATCATGGTGGTTTCTAACACATTAATTATTTTGTCGCATGAAATCATCCTTTCTTACAGGGTCTCTGGAACTGGTGCGGGTAACATTCAAAAATGGATTGAGCAACGACTGGGACTTTGAATTGGGTTAGTCCCAGCAACTCAAATAATCTGAACTCAGTGAAAGGGAATCATTCTTTTATCTATTCTAAGAAATACATAAATAGAGCAACTACAAATCTCTAGCTTGGCTCATCCAACCTCAATGCGAATGGACAATGACATCCGATAATTAATTGTCATTCTGGATAATCAAAGAGCTGAGGCATGTGGTGAGTACAACGAAGATAATCATGATCACTCTTTTCAACAAATTAATGACTCGTGATCCCCTTTCAACTCACTGCCACCTAGACTGTTCGGTCTGCCTTAATGTCTAATGCAGATGATAGTTTATATCTCGGTTTCTCCATGTTCACACAGACATGCAACAATTTCGAAACAGAAACTAAATTGGGCACACAAGGCAGTGGATTTCCAACTAAACAATCCCCCAGATCCTTAACTAATATGTTGTGTTTGTTAAAGACCGACAAAAATCCGCAACTGACACTCCTAGTGATAACAGGAGAAACGGTGACCATTAAACACCTGCATCTGCAATAGTTAAAACTTAAACAGCTATTCAGCTTAGGAGATGATGCACCCAGTGCACCTACAGCCGAACTAAAATGTACCAGGCACATGATCGGTAAGAGAGAAAACATGCTTTCTTACTAACCTGCTCATTTGATAAAGATAACCTCCTATCTTCAGCATCTATATCCACCATATTACAAAATGATGGACTTGCAGAGGAAGAAACGTGAGCACGTAGATTCTGGTAATTCATCCAAGAAGTATCAAAGACGTTTTGCTGACCAAAATTGGTGCTTGAAGGAGTAAGACTGCTGCACAAATATTTGGCATTTCCTTCACTTTGTTTTGGTGTACTTTTCCACTCGGATATTGAAGAGTTGAAACTAGATCTCAGAGCATCGTCAGAGCTATCAACAGGAGACGAGAGCCATGAAACTTCGTTGTCGTAACTAGGATTCCCTTGCCCATAAGTGGAATCACAGCTTTTACAGGACAAGGATAATGTGATGTCAGAAAGAACCTTGCTACTATAATTTACATGGGGAACATACAACTCTAGTGTGGCAACGGAAGGAACTTAAAATTACCTAAACAGCTTTTCAACATCTTCGAAATTGCCAATGTCAGGCCATCCGTAATACAAGAGATTAGTGGAATCCTTTTGCTCGTCTCCATCAATACAAAATTTGCTGTCTGTTGGAGTGAAATTACCAAGCTGAAAACGAGAAAAGCTGCTGTCACTGGCAACTAGTTTCTCGTCAAACACACCATTTCCACACGATTCATTCCCACTTGAAGTCATGTTGTTATCTAGAAAGCAGTTATTGGATAACTTAGCATCAGCACAAGCAAAGTTTGCAATTTCTTGGATCAAATTGGTATCTCCTGAATCAAGAGATAAACCTTCAGGAGAGCCAGACCAAAAATTGTTTTCCAACATAGGATACTTGATGTTATGTATTCCCACTCTTCCTCGAACACCATCTATAGGAGTAAATCTGCAACCGTGGTTATTTATAAAAGGAGATATTTGGCCACACCTATCCTTCTTGCCAAAACCAACTTGAGCTGGAAACACGAATCCTTTCAGAGCGTTACGACGAGGCACTATATGGTCATCACTCTCACCAACCTCATCCCAAGAAATATCATCAAGCTGCAAAATCAGTTTAGATGATTTAATTGGATACAAAATGACAGATCTTTTTTGAAAATGAGACTTCATTAAAATAAAAGAACTACTTGCAAGGAAGAGGAGGTCTCGACCAAAGCAAAGTAGGAAAATTACAATGACAGATCTTATTAAAGATTAACATATTGTACAAGTACAACATCATCAACACACGCAGGAAAGAGAAAAACTGTGCTTATCCCTTGCTTGGACCTTCATACACACCAAGTGCACTTAATGTCCATCTTCGTTGGTTTCAAAACAGTACCTACCTACAGCAGTACTGGAACTATAGTAAGCCCACTAACAGCTCCGTCGTAACCTTAATTGACACTAAACCATACAACATACATAATAAAATCCAAGGAAATGTGTTTTTCGCTGATTCAACACTATGACAGATGATTAGCTAATTGGATAAAGTTATATTTACCCTAATCAAGACTTTCTGAGGGCAAGAGGGCCGTATTCACAAAACCGGGTTTGAGAAATAACAACAAAATAACAGAATTTATATATTTTTGAACGATCTTTGTGTTTCCAAGTATGTGTCTCAAAAATGACCATAAAAATCTATCCAAATCCAAAGTTAATTAAATTCAATTTTTTTATGATTCTTGAAGATCAAAACTCTAAGTAAAAATAACTTAAAACTATAAAATCCAAGATCCAACTTAGAACAGAAAAACCTACCTCATTATACATGGACCAGTCTGACATCCTGAAGCAAATTCTTTACCCGGCACTCATAATTACAATACCATTAACTGATCGATCTAATCTCATTTTAAAATACAAACAACAACCTCTGCAGTACTCAAAATGCTGAATTTTAAAAAACAAACCCCCCCGAATTCGGTCCTTCAATCACAAACCAAACACCAAATCATAAAACAAATCACCAGAACCTGATCAACAACAATCATAACAATAAGTATCTCTAAGGATCAAGGATTTACCAGAACAACAGATCTCCCCTTCCTTGTAAATTAGCAAATTATTACAAATTATCAGAAAGAATAATAGAGTGTAAAAATCAAAATTATCCAAACCCCTATATTTTCTGTTATGCCGACTCTGAAGATTTTTTATTCTTTCTAATTCGAAGATGATGATGAGCTGACGCGTGGTTTGGAGAGAGACTGAAACTAGTGGATGAGAATGAAGGATCAGTTTCTTAAATTCTATTCGTCCACGTAAAATAATTTATCCGTTAAATGAGTGACATGTGTCAGTGACCGAATAGTAGAACAGCCATGTGGAAAGATGTCGGGTAATTTGTGGCTGGAATTGCCGGTGAGGTCGTTTTCTTCTTTTGGATATAAAATCTTAGAATAACAGTGACAGTTTATGTTAGCCGACCTTGGAATTTCGTTATTTACTATTTAGTACTTCCTCCGTCCCAAAAACACAGGCACTTTTTCTTATTTTTTTTAAAAGTTTTTGAAACTTAATTGAACTAAAAATATTTAACTTGAACTATTTTTTTTTTTCATCATTGGTTTATAGTTGACATGTATCATGGGTTAGCAAAAAAAAATTAGTTTAAATCGAATATTTTTAGTTCAATTAAGTTCCGAAAACTTTGAAAAAAAATAGAAAAAAGTCAAACTGGCCTATTTTTTTGGGACGGAGGGAGTATCGGACAGATCAGAGACATGCAGGGCGCAACTTCCGAAAAAGGCAGAACTTGTTCGGGTTGGATTTTAGTGATCTTATCTCGATGTCTAGGATCTAGCAATTGACTACTTCCCCAGGTCGGCAAGTTGATACAGTGATTTCCAACGCAGTGGCTTCAAGCAGGGACAAGGGACGGACCCAAAAAAAAAGAACCGTCATTTTGGCCCTCCCCAAAAATTCATCGGCCTCCCGGCATAAGACAAAATAGTTTGAAAAGTCTAGGTTGCCCTCCAAAAACATAAGATTACCAATTTGTCCCCCACTAATCCTAATTTTAATCTTAAATATTAAAAATCATAACTAAAACCACTGCATCTAAACAAAACCACCACCACTACTTCTTCTTCTTCTTCTCTCAAACAAAAGAACAAGTCGAAACCTTCATCGTTTTCGTTTTTTTTCCTCGATTAATCGACGAATTCATCGACGATTAACGAAAACTTTCAAAGTCGATAAAATGCCTCCGAAAAATACTCCTCCGAAAAAACCCCACATCAAATTCACCAATCTACCAAGCAATCTGAATGCGGGTTCTTCATCAAATCTTGTCGAACAACAACAAATCAAAGAAGAAGGAGAAGAAACACCGGAATCAGACCCTGATATGCATATGAGAAGGTATTTTACACAAACCCCTGATGATTTATTTGAGTTTGATTGATAGAAATGGTTAGAATCGATGATTTTGGGTTTGTTTTTCGAACACAGAATGAGTCTCAGCTCACAACATTATTTTAGATCTAGAGCCGAAACTGTTTCGGCTCAGAAAAATTCAAAATTTTCTGAGCCGAGACTGCTGTTCTTCTCTGCAACTGAAGAACATCTCGGCTCAGAAATTTTGTAATATTTCTAGGCCGAGACCCTTAGTTTAGGAGCCACGTGGGCTTGGGTGTCTCGACCCGAAGTTTTTTTTTTTTATGTGTGGGCCGAACATATTGGTTAGCTGGCATTTAATTTTTATGGTCCCGGCTCAGAACAAAAAAATGTCGTGTGAGCCGAAACTTACTCTGTGTCACATACTTAGTTGTTGGTTTGGTTCTAAATTCCATTGTTTGGAATCAATCATCGGTTTTATGGTACCACAGCAGGAGAGGGGAGGTTACTCCTAGTAATGTAGAACCACTGAATCCCCGAGTCGGCACCAAAAAAATAACGGCTTTGGAAAGGAATAAGAAAAAAGGACCGGCTGGGGACGAAGAGTTGTTGCGAGGGCCGGCTGGGACGACGAGTTGTTGCGGGCATATATTCTTCCGTCTGGGGGGCCTGTCATCCATGAACCAACAGACATGTCAAGAAGAGCTGGTAGAGAGGAGGAAATCGAAGAGGAACCTGTTTACGAATATGAATGAGCGCATAGAAAAGGAAAGAAGCAGGTTCGCACAAAACATAAGGCAAGCAGAAAAGTTCCTACTCCTGTAGAACCAGAAGAAGAAGAAGGTGACGAAGAAGAGGATGAAAAAGGGAAGAGTGCGAGGTACACATGTTCCTTCGTTTGATAAGTTCCTTGTTCCAGATGACGAATACAACATCGGTTTTCCTCGAGATGGAGGACAAGTACTTATTGGCTACAAGGAGTCTTGGGCGTCCGTGATCTATCGAATGAGTATTTGTCTAAACTTGTATATGTTTTTTTTGTCTTCTTCTCGATAATTACGTCGTATTGGATTACTTAAACTGATGATGTTTGCAGGATCATAAAGATGATGTTCGTCTTTTGAGAAATCAGAGCGCCGCTGTCTGGAAGCTAGAGGATGAAATAGAACCTATCCAAATGATCGTACAAAAATCTGGTTTATATGAAGCGGTCATTAATAGACAGGAAGAGTATGAT
>JAJJMA010074250.1:0-15889 GCA_023529015.1 Papaver nudicaule
ACAATTGTGAAAGGATAAACCTTATCCCTTGACTAGGAGATATTCTACAAAACTTATCTCTTAAGAAAGATAATTGTAGCAAAACCCTAATCAGAACGGACCACAACACATGTGTGAAAGTGGGCCATCATAACCAGGAGGTGGACCTCAGAAACACGACCGGAAAAACCCTAATCGTGATTTTCGTGGGCGGTTCGCGAACTGCCACGCTTTTAAAAAGCGTTCTAGAAGATTCCAGAAGCTTCCTACTCCTTTTCCCGAATTCAGCTTTTAGCCACGATTTTCAGTTTCAATAAATCACTCATAACTTCTTCGTTATACAACGGAATTAAGTGATTCTTGAAGTGTTGAATTCGTATTTCCATTCACTATAACATGGAGACCTACTCAAAGGTCAAAGGTTGCCCTCACTATAGGCATATGGACCAAATCTCCTCGGGTTAATATACAATGATGTAATTTCACCGTCATAAGCATTGATCCACATAGTGAGTTCATTACTTCGATAGATAGAGATAAGAATAACAAGAGTTCAAGGAAAGTTCAATCTTTACTAACCTTTGTTGATGAAGTCCTTGATGATGTCTTCGTGTGTTCTTCATCTTCGTCTTCAAAGGGTGGCGATCGACTTTAAACTCTACTACCTCTATCCTAGTCTGAAGTAAACCTTAAGTAGGCTAAATAAAGAATTGTGTTTTGACACCTAAAAGTGACCACCAGCTTGACATACCAACGCTAGTGGGTTTGACCGAGCAATGCCCTAACAATCTCCCCCTTTGTCAATTTTAGTGACAAAACCAATTTACATATGGATTCAAAAGATAAAACAATAAAGATCTATTCCAGATGTATCTTGATTTTTTGAATTCTTCAACTTCTCCTTTGAGTCTTGATGTGTTCTTTTTAACTCTTGTTGAAAAACTCGTAGACAGAAACTACAACATATCCAACTCAAACAAGTTGAAGCTTACATGGATCAATAAGCCAACCCATATGTTGTTTGTGCAAAGAGTAAGAAGCTGAGCAAACTTTAAAGTCCGTGTATCAAATTTTTTAAAGTGATTCTACTCATTCCTGATATGAAGCTTCTTCTCAGCTTTAATTACTCCCCCTTACTTGATACTTTGAAAAAGTACAACAAGTAAGCACATGATGTTCTCCCCCTATGGTTATGCACCACAAGAACAAGAACCATATGTATTTTCCCCTTATTCGTCACAAAAATATGACAAAATAGTTCGAGACTAGGGTTTCATAAACCTATAAGAATAGGTTAAGCTAAGTACTCACATACTAAGTTTAAGATGACATAACTAGGAAATCAGAACGATGATCTCTAAGTTGATTCATCTTTGGAGAAATATAGACACACTTTCTCCTAATATTCCACAACCACGCTCCCCAAAAAGATTTGTTATTAAGCGCAAGTTCAAGTTAAGAACTCTCCCCCATGTGGTGTTATTCAATAAATAACAACTTACAAAGTCTAACATGGACAAAACAATTTTAATGTTATCCAGGTTTTCTTTGTTTATAATCTCTTTTCCTAGCCATTTTCTAAGAAATAAGAGTATGATCACAAAAAGTCTTCTCTTCTTAGAACAAGAAGCTAATATAACTTTTGTGATATCCATGACTTTGATAATCTAAACATCACTAGGATAGCAATGAATAAAGTCATGTTGGCAATACCCACAGCATGATCAAGAAGATCACGTATTGCCCTCTAAGATACAAAACTTGTGTTAACAAGGGTTGGTTTATTCTTAGAGTAAAGGATTAATTTTTTCACATGGAGTTTCACCAATAAGTATGAATAAAGTTTTCCTTGGAACAAAAATCACGTTGGACTGCATAAGATATTCTCTTTTAAGATCGAATCCACGTATTTATGAGTTCCAAGAGTCTCTGTTAAACACCACATGAAAATCCCGAAGAATCTTCACCCTGGACGGTTCGCAAACTGTCCATCTGAATCACGACCAAATGCATCGAATCCGAGGTTCACGTACTAGTACGCGTACAAATTGACGCTTTGGAACTCAGGAGAAATTCCCAAGTCACTGTTCACGAACGGTTCGGGAACCGTCGTTATTCAGATTAGGGTTTAACTTGGATCCGCTGGAAGTTCTGGGTTTGGCCAGTACTTAGACGTGTGATACGCCCTCAACTATAATCCAATATACTCAAAAATAGAGTATAACTCCTTAGATTCACCATTCTCCTATGTTTGATTTGCAAGCAAACCATTGCAATGGAAAGTGTATTGAATCTAACTCATAATGATCCTATAACCGTAGTACACCAAAAAGGTATACTAACATAACAAGAATGTCATGTCGGTAGGATTCACTCTTGTTAAAAAAAAAGTCATAGACTTTGTTTACAACTTGTATATTTAAGAACTCTTAAAACCAAGTTGATTTAGAGAAACATGAAAGATACATATTCATATTCAAGGATTTGACAACCTTTAAACAAATGAATATTAACTTGATCAATGTTAACATACCTTTATGTTCTCCAACCGGGTTTGTGCCCTATTCTTGTGCTTTACTTTACCGTATCAATCGAAAGGGCACTACATGGTGAGGCCGCACAAACACAATCAAGTTGTGTTAGGGTGAACAATTTCTTGTTCACCTTTGGTGTTTAAAACAGGATCTCCTACATCACTGGGTTTTTCACCAGAAGTAGCCTTCGGCTTAGAGTTCTTTGCTCACCCTTTTTCCTGTTTTTCACCAGTAACCCAAGCATATCATGTTGTGATTGCATCATACCAAGCAGTTTTTGGTTAAGTGACACAATATTTTCCATGAATTCTCTTTGGGTAGTCTCACTAGGGTGATCATTCCCTTTGGCATTTGTTGCTCTACCAATATTCTTTGGTATCCACTTTTGAGTGGTCTTAGGAGCAACATGATCTTTCTTCCCATCTTTCTCAACAAGATTACTTGAGAGAGAATTGGATTGGCTATTCTTTTGCAAGTTAGTCGACTTCCAATTGGGTGCATCAGATCTCGTCTTTTGTTTTCCTTTATGTAATTATGACGATTACGAGAAGACTTTGTAGAGCGTTTATAGGCAAAACTTGGCTTGTCATAACTCTGTTTCTTATGCCTAAAGGTTGGACGTTCACAACCTAGATCGTTAGAAGATGCTCTGTTGTTGTTAGGTTTGACGTTAATCTCCAAAACAACAGGAATAATTGAGCCATTGGCTTTCTCATTCCTTTTACGGAATCTGCAACTTCTAGCCAAGTGACCTTTATCACCACAATAAAGGCAATTTTTAGTAACAAAAGGAGTGGGATGCTCGTTGTTACCTGGATGTGCATGTGCTTTCTTTGGAGCTTGATAAATCTTGCTCTTCTTCTCCTTGACTTGTTTTGGAGGTAGATCACCTTGAGGATCAGTAGTAGCCTTAGGTAGAGAAGAATCCTTAGCCTTGAAAAATTTTACCTCTTTGTTATTACTTGGAGCGTCTATTCCTTTGTAGCCCAAACCTCGTGTGTCACGATGATTTTTACTTGCTCCTAACATTGAGTTTAATTTGTCAGAGCTATTATTCATCTCTTTCAACGTCTTGATTTCGGCAAGAGCATTAGCCAGATCAGTTTCCGAGCTATTATTCAACTCTTTTAATGTCTTGATTACCAAATCAGTTTCCAGACGTTTCTCCCTGGTGAGAAAAGTGTTTTCTTTTTCTTCGAAACACTTTTGTTGAGTGACTATCTTAGCATCAGATGCAATAAGCTTTTCATTCAACTTACAGAGATTATGGTGAAGATTTGCCCCTTCAAGTTCTTTCGAAGGTAACTCTTTGTTACACTTCTTTAATTTACTCTTGTAAATACTGAAGTCAATATAAAGACCTCTATAACAGCTTCTCATACTCTTATAATCTCGAGAGAGCTGGGATAGAGTTTCAAGAAGTGCAGAGTTGGGTGTGCTCTTCAGGAATGGAGTTAACATCTTAACGAAAGTTGAAACATCCTCTTCTACTTCTCTCTCAATGTCTGAATCAGGTTCATCGTCATCCATATTCCTTTGAAGGAAGGATTCCCAATCATCATCATCAGACTCTACATCATTAACATGAATATCATGTCTAGTAGATTCAATGAAGGCATGTTCTCTTGATTGTGAAGAGGAAGTATTGTTAAGATATTGTTCAAAACTTTTAACAAAATCAACTTCTGCATGGACAACAAAAGTGCCTCCAGATAGTACGTTACAAGAATTTACGCTTTGTCCATAACTCACAAGCCGCGATAAACACAGACAGTTACGTCTTTAATGTGTTCACCGGCTCTGATACCAATTGAAAAAGTAGGGGTACCGAAATACAACCAAATTTTCGTTTGGGCTTGTGAGACTTATGGTCAGATCTGGACGATCTCAAAAATCAATATCCAGATCCGTTAACCTGAGTTGTGATCACAAGTGATCAATTCCTACAAAGACAAGTCTCTGTAAATCTTTATTCAAGATTTGGAATTAACGTCAGGATATGAATAATGTACGACTTGTGTCGCTTTAATTATATAATCAGAGATATAAATGCGGAAGGTAAAGCACACAAGACACCAGAAGTTTTGTTAACGAGGAAACTGCAATCCAGCAGAAAAACCCCGGGACCTCGTCCAGTTTGAACACTACACAGTATTAACTGTCTACAAACACTAGCCTACTATAAGACTTCGGTATGGAATGTAGAAGAGACCGATTCCACCCTCCAAGCGAATCAGCTACTGTTGCACTCATTACATCTCTGGATCCCCCACAGATCGTCACGCACTTGATTCCCTTAGATGATGTCCGTTACAGGCCTAGGAGTTGCTTTAACCGTTGTTAAAGGCTTTTTGTACTCAAACCGTCTTTCGACAGAGAATACGTAAAGAACAATTTTCCCTTTAGATATAATCAAGGTTTTGGAAAACTTGTTTTGTGCTTTTGAGGAAGCGTACACAAGGTCAGGTATCAAAAACACACAATTAGGGTTTGCACGAGATTCGTGACGACCTAATTATATTCTTACAAGAACGACTAGAAAACCTAGCGATATCTTGCAGAATATCTAATCTATATGTCTACCAACAAAAGATGATATACAAACTAGATTGTATCTATCAATCTAGGGTTTACAACCTACAATCCTTGAATGGCCTTATTGCAGAAGAGAAGGACCATAGAATAGACAAGGACTATAAGATAAACCTAAATACAAGTTCCGACTAGCTAGAGAAGAAAGATAGTTAAACTTGGCTTTACAATCCCCAAGTAAAGTCTTTTGTAATTCTCACCTTGTTCATGAAGAACAGTAATAGCAGAGAACAACCTTATGTAGCACACGCACCAGCAGGGATGGTTTGTTGCGCTACATGTATGCTTATTTATAGTGATGGTTGCTTAAGGATAAAGCTAAGATTCTTTGTGCAACAAGTTAGCTAGTGACCGTGTAAACACGCCCCGTTACTTAACTTGCACACAATGAACCTAGACACCTTTCAATTGTAGATACCAAGTAGTGTTTATCTAACAAGAGTTTGATAGATTATAACTACCTCAAGATAAGATTTTCACATAAATAAATATATGGAAATCAAATAAGATTTATCCATCAAGTAGTTAGATAATCTTTAAGAGTTTGGTTTCAACACAATTGTGAAAGGATAAACCTTATTAGTCCTGAACAAAAACCGATCCGGAAAACCGAAACCGGCCGAAACCGGCTAAACCGAGCCGAAGCCGAGCCGAAACCGAGCACAGCTGAAGAGGTATAGGTAGTGTATATGAGAACCGACCTAATTTCGGCTTAGGACAACGGTACCATCTCAACACCGAGCCGAGCCGAGCCGAAGTACCGAAGATTATTAACCCTTCATCATATTTTAATCCCAGCCGTCCACCCCCTTTATATATACAGAAAATATAACCCTAATATCATTTCTTTATTCTCTTCTTCTCTTTCCAACGGCAGTTCTTTTGCTTCTCCTCTCTTCTTCTCCTCTGATTCTCTGAATCTAACCAGTAACCACCGTCTCCTCTCTTCAATCCTTCTCCTCCTCTGCAGTCTGTATAGATTATGTTACTGAATCACTGATTATTGAAGAAGAAGCAAAGGTAAAACCCTAAATTCCTAATAATCTATCTGTAAAAGTTAAACCAATTTTGTTTTCATTTCTGATTCTGATTTTGCTTGATTCTTTTGCAGATTTTTTGACTCGTTTCTGATTGGGATTTGGGAGAAAACCCTTTTCGAACAAAGGTATAAAACCCTAATTTTTTTCATTTATGTTTTTGACTTATGTTTTGTATAGACTGTAATATGTATAGTTGTGATTTATGTTTTATTGTTTTGATTTATGTTTTGATTTACATGAAAGTTGTGATGATTTACAAGATTTATATTTACATGAATAAGATTGGAAAGGTTGGATGATACAGATCTGATCTGTTTCTCAATATTTTGTTTGATTTATGTTTTGATTCACATGAAAGTTATCTTCTTTTTAGTTTTCTTGGTTTAAAGCATTGATGATATCACTCTGAAACTATTTCTTTGTTGCTTGTTTTTGCAGAGCTACTAGGTCCAATGCCAGAGGTTTTTGAAGCTTAAAGCTCACAGCTGGAGTTGGGTGTTGGACTGCAAAAGTTGTGTGGAGGATGACTGTTATCACTTGATTCTGTTTGCAGAATTGCAGTTTTGCTTGTTTTACTTTATTGCACTTTGTTGAACATTGTTGTTTTCAGTTAAAGACTTGTTATCTTTCTTTGGTTTGGGTTTATGTAAGACTTAAGTCTGTTTGAATTGGAATGCTTAAACTATGAGAATTAAAAATGGAGTTCATGTAGTACTAGTATATGTGTATCATGTGCAGGAATTTGCCAGAAAATGGTTGAAGTTAAACTGCCAGAAAAAATCTGTCAGAATTGTTGTGCCTGTTCTGTTTGCCGGTTTTAAACCGATTTAGAAACCGAACCGGCCGAGCTAAATCGGCTCGGTGCTAAACCGAACCGAATTTTTTTAACTAAGGTAAAGGTTTTGATTATGGAAACCGAGGTTACATCGGTTTAGGACAAAGGTAGCGGCAGAAAACCGAGCCGGCCGACCGATGTGCAGCCCTAAACCTTATCCCTTGACTAGAATATATTTTTCAAAACTTATCTCTTAAGAAAGATAATTGTAGCAAAACCCTAATCAGAACGGACCACAATACATGTGTGAAAGTGGGCCATCGTAACCAGAAGGTGGACCTCAGAAACACGACCGGAAAACCCTAATCGTGATTTCCGTGGGCGGTTCGCGAACTGCCACGCTTTTAAAAAACGTTCCAGAAAGTTCTAAAAGATTCCAGAAGCTACCTACTCCTTTTCCCGAATTCAACTTTTAGCCACGCTTTTCAGTTTCAACAAATCACTCATAACTTCTTCGTTATACAACGGAATTAAGTGATTCTTGAAGCGTTGAATTTGTATTTCCATTCACTATAACATGGAGACCTATTCAAAGGTCAAAGGTTGACCTCACTATAGTCATATGGACCGAATCTCCTCGGGTTAATATACAATGATGTAATTTCACCGTCATAAGCATTGATCCACATAGTGAGTTCATTACTTCGATAGATAGAGATAAGAATAACAAGAGTTCAAGGAAAGTTCAATCTTTACTAACCTGTGTTGATGATGTCTTCGTGTGTTCTTTATCTTCTTCTTCAAAGGGTGGAGATCGACTTTAAACTCTACTACCTCTATCCTAGTTCGAAGTAAACCTTAAGTAGGCTAAATCAAGAATTGTGTTTTGACACCTAAAAGTGACAACCAGCTTGACATACCAACGCTAGTGGGTTTGACCGAGAAATGCCCTAACACCAAAGTGTCAATTTGTACGCGTACTAGTACGTGAACCTCAGATTCGATGCAATTGGTCGTGATTCAGATGGACGGTTTGCGAACCGGCCAAAGTGAATATTTTCTGGGATTTTCACACGGGTTAAACTCTGACTCCTTTATCTCTTAATTGGACTTGGTTATCACGAAATATCTTATGTGGTCCATCTAACGGTTCTCAATGTGTCAATAAGATAAAGATTATCTCTGGTCTGTTGGATATCATTCTTGAAGTGTTTTTGAGCTAACAAAACACTTGGCAGATAAATGATAAAAGATTTCCAATTGAGATAAATCTAGGTTTCTTGGTTTGCAAGTTAGGGTTTAATGAACTTGTGGAACAAGTAACTAGTTGCTTTATTCCAAAGCAACCTATCTTATTGAGTGCTACAAATAGAGGTGTATCAATCATACGTGAAGATTCTCTGTGGAATTGATCGTAAACTCTTTTCACTTCGGTGAATGCTTGTTGTGGTATAGTCATCCTCTATTAGGTAGCAGTTCCTTTGTGGGAATTACCCAACGACTATAAAGACTTCTCTTGAGAGTTGGGAAGCACATGTAGGAGATTGAGACCTTAGTGGTTGAAATCGGATTAACCTGTAACCTTGGTAACCTGATCATGTTCTTGTCTATTCTACGGTCCTTCTCTTCTGATATAAGGCCATTCAAGAACTTATACATTACACACAGGGTTGAAAGGAAGCAACGCACGGCTGCACTCGGTGTTGTAAGACCTAGTTATCTCCAGTTGTATAAGTTTCTTAAGTGCTTTTTCGTTTACAACTGAGGTAGAGACAAGTTGGGCATAGTTTACTCGATTTACTTGTCAGCCCTCGCTTGTAAGTAGATTTCCGTATGACCCGGAGCAATCCGAAGGGAGTCACTTTGTGTATGTCAAACTGATAGATGACAATTCAAACATACAGTTGATAATTGAGGTTGCAAAGCCGGAATTATTGACATAAGCCTTTAACAGCGGTTAAATCAACTCCTAGGCCTGTAAAGGACGTTTGCTAGGGGAATCAAGTGCGTGACGATCTGTGGGGGATCTAGAGACGTAAGGAGTGCGACAGTAGCCAGTTCGCTTGGAGGGTTGGAATTGGTCTCTGCTACATCCCAGACCGAAGTCTTATAGTAGGCTAGTGTTTGTAGACAGTTTGTACTGTGCGGTGTTCAATCTGGACGAGGTCCCGAGGTTTTTCTACAGGTCGTAGTTTCCTCGTTAAAAAAAATCTATGGTGTCTTGTGTGCTTTACTTTCCGCATTATATTCTCTGATTATATAATTAAAGAAAACACAAGAAGTACGTTATTAATAAACCTGATCGTTGTCAACAATCCATCCATTGGATTTACCAAGACCTTGTCTTGTGTCGGACTGATCCTTTGAGATCCAAACTCAGGTTAACAGGTCTAGATATTGATTTTTGAGATGGTCCGGATCTGACCATAAGTCTCACGAGCCCAAACGAAAAGTTGGTTGTATTTCGGTACCCCTGCTTTTTCACATATAAAAGGAAGATGTCCCCCAGAAAGAAAAAGAAGTAGTGGAAGTACATAAAGTTTCAGATAACTCCACCTTCAGCATCTGTAAGTACTTCTTCGTTATTGTGAATTAAGTGTAGTTTTCTCATATTTTATCATTGTGTTTGGATTTCCAGTTTTCATCATACTTCATTGTAGTAGTGAATGAAGACTAGTTTAAACAAATTATATTGCTAAAAAAAAACTTAACTACATTGACAACCACTTTTCATGATATTGAAGACTTAATTCTAGTAATGAAGAATTTATCGCATGTTCTTATAAATTGTTGATTTATTGCATGTTCTTTGGTAAGGCTATCCCAATCTACAAGTGAAAAGAATGAGTTCCCCTACCACTTGAGTTATACTCCACTTGCAAAACACTATCACAAAACCACAAAAAAAAATGGAGCTGAATGAATATAATCCAAGTGGTGGCGAACCCAAGATGGTTTTGCGTTTGCAAATAACTTAGTAGGATTTGGATGCTGAAATTGTCGATTTATCGCATGTTCTTCGGTAAAGCTATCATAATCTACAACACAAATAATCCATAAGAGCAAGCCAGCGAGAACTAGCTAATGCTCTGAGATCATCAATGGTACATGAGAATACGACAATATGTGAAAACTTAAATTGCGGAAACAAACAATTGCTATAACATCACCCATATTCACCCCCGTCCCTGCAAAAACAAAAACAAAAGTGAAAAACCCAGCATATACACCTCATTAAATAAGAATTAAATCTGCAGATAACACATTAATTAAATATAAATAAATCATATAGACTTCATTACTGAATGATAAAAAGTCATATTATACACTTCATTAGTGAATGATAAAAAGTCATATTATACATTTTATTAAGAATTAAGTCTCCGTTAATAAGAATTAAGTGATACTATACACTTCATTAAATAGAAATTAAGTCTTCGTTAATAAGAATTAAGTCATATTATACACTTCATTAATAAAGGTTTAAGTCATATCTACATTTCATTAATAACAAATAAGTTATATTATACACTTCATTAATAAAAAACACAGTACATTACTAAAAACTAAGTCTTCAAAACTCTGAAGCAAAACTCTGCTTACGATTACATGTCTGCATTATGATTGTATTCTTGTACAAATTAACTATGCTTCGTTTACACATATCTATACAAAGATGAAAGCTATACAAAGCTAGAAATGAGTAAGATCAAATTACCTTTTACTGAAAAAAGAGATGAATCTTGACTTAATCTTCAACTACTGAATCGAATGAAGATCTAACAAATGCAGATCGAAATACGAAAAACTCATTGCCAAAAATCAAAATAAAAAAGATCAAGATCAAGAGATTGAGAAACTTAATTACTCAGATACTTTTACCTTCAGTTAATCAAATTACTCAGATACATTTACCTTGAGTTAATCTTCAACAAATGCAGATCGAAAGGTCGAGAAAAATGTTCATAAATCTTCAATTGCATCAGTAGAAAAAAAATGAACGAGAAAATCTTCAGTAAACCTAGATCGAGAAAACTTCAGTTAAAGTAAGAATACAAAACCCAATCCTCAATTAATCGATTTAGTAAGCTCATTCGAGATCAGATCGAGACAAACCGTTCTTCTATGTTTTATTTCTTTCACTCTTAACAAATTTTCAGTTTATAAAATTTTGTTCGTTAAGCCTTGATTTTCAGTTTATAAAACATGAAAGATTATTTTGGAGATTATAAAAATATTTTTGTGACGTCGGCGGAAAATATTATGCATTTGACCTTGCGAATTACTCTTCTCTCAAATTTATTGGGCTCAATTAAGTTATGGACTTCTGAATCCCAAGGCCATAAAAGTAAGGAAGGACTGACAGGAAGGCTAAACACACAATTCCCACTATCACTTAGGCGCCTCTCATCTTATTTTCTTATTTCCTTTTTATAATAAAATTGTAACCTTTTTCCCGCCTTTAAAATAAACAACTATGTGAACCTTATTTCAGCTATATCAATTTCAGTGTTTTTTATTGAATAAAAAGTTGAGCGTGTTGCGGCTCTAACTTTTAACCAATATTTTGCATAAACAAACGTAAACTAAAACTATGAAACAAATTACAAACAATTTGGAACTTATTAGATATTTGTAGGAAAATCAAAAGCATGAAAGAAGTCACAACCCCATTAATGAAGTTTACTTCATAACATGTTTTGCCATTTTCCACCAAATAAAAACTAGTGCGACAGAGACGTTTATAGCGCCGGGGTGATGGAAATTTTACCCCAATGTTCGCCGCAATTGGTATTTGTACAAGCCCTTGAGCGATTTCTACACTAGCAGACATCCTGATGACATCCTGATCTATTGCTTGTCCATTCTTTAAGTCAATCACCGTTATTCCGCCTAGGTTGTCTTTTACAAGCCCACCAATTACATTGTATTCATCGGGTGCGCATATATAAACGTGTCCCTCCACTAAGTTAAGTTCCCCAACATTTTTCACTTCCACCAAGCCGGGTATTTGTCCCTCCCCGATTGCATGACCTGATAACCCACCATTCCCATCTGGTAAACACACGCCTATGAGTCCGCCTGCTGGTACTGCTCCCAACAATTTTCTTCCGAACATAAAATCATCCCCAAATTGCATCTCTGCTTGACATTAATTTACAATCGAATGTTATAGTAAAAGAAAATTATAAACTTGATGCTCGTGTTAATATAATGAAGAAGATGTCGTACTACTTAACGGAAACATACACCATTAATATTATAAAGCTGGTGAGTTTACTAGCCATGTTGAAAGTACAATTAAGGTCGTTTTCTACAAAACTAATAGAAATCTAAACTAGTATCTTCAACAAGATTTTGAAACTAGAAAATCGTTCAAATGTACGACTCTGTCAAAGAAGAAAAACATAATTGGTGAAACTGGAAAGTTGTTGCCCAACCAACAAAGATTAAATGTAGCCAAGATTGACCAAAATACAACAACTTATGTTCTGATTCCATTTTTGCCTTTATCGAATACTTATTTAATTTCTTTGATTTGATTTTGGATTTCGTTTCAAGAAGCGATGCGATGTGAATTTCGCTTAGTCGGATATATATTACGTAAGTAGGAGTTTCTTATTTTTTATTATTACGTTATACATACATTCAAATTCAATTGTAGATAATAAATCAATCAATATGATAATTGAAGCGGTTCTTGTGTTTTCTTCACGGATTATCATTTTTAGGGTCTTTTTCTTTCGAAGTTGTGAATACTGCTTCGTTAACTGGTGTTGATGAAAATTAGTAATATATGAAGGTAGTAGCATTGCTAATTGATTGTTGATCATCAAGAAAAAATAAAAAATGAACTACTTCAGGTAGATGTTAGTGGAGTTTTCCGTTGTTAAAGATGATACGAAGAAAACTTATATCGGGAGGCTATTATATCGAATTTTCTTAAGTTTTTATATTCAGTAGTAGTGTAAGGATCTAAGCGTATTAGTTTTTGTTAGAGCATTGCTCGGTTGAATCCACTGATATTGCTATCTCAAGTCAGTTGTAAAGTTTATGAGACAGAAACACAATCCTTGATAAGTTTACTCTACAACCTCGGACTAGGATAGTTTTAGGTAATCGAGACGAAGACTGCTGAAGATGAAGACCAGATCTTACTACTTGATAAATCATAACGTCCTCGCTAAAGGTTAGAAAGGTTTTTCCTTTCCGTATCGTATTTACCATTTCTATATTATCACTAGTCTATGATGTTGTTTATATGATCTGAAGGTATTCTAGGATTCTTCGCCTTTGCATTTGTCACATCCGTGATATTATGTATAGGTAGAGTATGTTGAACTGTCTCTTGAAATGACCTCAACGGTGAACGCGTACATGTGTTGGTTATGGCATTCCAGAGAACGAGCAAAGTCTGTATGAACGCGTACATATGAGTTCACTGATTTTTCCTGAAATTCTCCTGAACTCCAATTGGCTGCTCTATGAACGCGTATATATAAGCCATGAGAAAACTTCCAACTTTCATATCTTGAAGTTTTCGGTCTAGGCATGATTAGTTCTCGGAGGCATGATTAGTTCTCGGACTCGTCATTACTTGGCCCATGGAATTCAACTACTTAATCCAAGCGAGTTCAAATAAGTATTTGGACCAGAAGTCACAAGCGATGTTCAAAAATGATTTGGACCAGAACGCAAACCTTCAATCAAGGTTGAGTCTTCTTTAACTATTGGCCTAGTCCAAAGTTAATAGAAGATTGAGAACGGGTATTCAAGCTACGGACCTTTTTAGTTCCGGAACTTGCTTGAGCCCTACTCAAGGTTGCTTAAACTTTAAGCAAAGCCTCCCTTGGTGATCACTATAAATAGATGACCTTCTGCAAGATACAATCTCAATCCGCTACACATCTGTGTATCCTTGCATAAAGGTTGGTCGTCATCTCGAAGTCCTTTTGGACTACGATTATTGAAAGACTTCACTTGAGGATCGTGAAGCACAGGTCGGAAGTTAAATTCCTGATCCTGTATCTTGGGTCGATTGAATATTTTCAATCTTATCACGACCAAGATTTGATAGAAACTTCGTAAGGTAGATCTTGAATCGTAAACCCTAGAAGTTCCTTAATATATATTCACGAACTAGGTTTATTACTAAGTTCGTCAAAAGTTAAGAGGTAAAGTTGTTTAGGCTAGATCAATAATCCCTATTCAACATATCAGATTTCCATTAACCTTGACTTTAAGTCTAACAGAAATCACAATTGTATTCTCGTTTAATTACTTGGATACTTTTAGGCCTCATGTTAGAGGCAGGGTAGCGCTAGTCTTCACGAAGGGAAGTGGAGCAACTCCTAGGCCTGTAAAGGACGTCAGCTAGGGGAATCAAGTACGTAAGTTTCTGCGAGAGCCAAGAGACGTAGGAGCACATTGATAGCTGAATTGCTTGTAGGGCGAATTCAGTCTCGATACATTCCAGTCCGAAGTCTGAGGGTAGGCTAGCGTCTTTAATCGGTTAACACTGAGGGTATTCACATCTGGACGAAATCCCGGGGTTTTTATGCTAGGTTTGCAGTTTCCTCGTTAACAAAATTCTGGTGTCTTGAATTACTTTTCCCTTCTGCATTATATTGTCTCTGATCTATATAATTAAAGTAATTGCAAGTTTGTTGATTCATAACCTTTGAGTGAATCCATCTCTATTGAGATCTACAAGAACCACGTTATTGTTAGGGTTCGGTTTTCTGAACTATACTCAGGTTGTTGTTTGAATATTGATTTGTGAGATCGTTCAAACAACAGTAATCAACTAGGTTCACGGAAACAAAAATTTGGTGGTGTATCTTGGTATCCCCTCCTTTTCAGTTGGTTTCAGAGCTGGCAAACACCTTGAAAAAGACGTAACTGTCTGTTCGTGAACTATGAACACACATTCTGCGAATGTACATGTTCCACCAGTCTTTGATAGCAAAAATTATATATTGTGGAAATCTGCTATACGGTCGTTTCTACAATCTCGAGACTTTGACAATTGGGTCTACGTGATTGATGGATATTGTTTTTACCTGGAAAAACAATGCACCGTCTCTGGGTACTTTCGTAGTGTTCGAGATCAAAGTCGAACAAGACGAGCCTAAAACAAGTCAATGGCCGTTCACGTCTTGCTTCGGTCACAGAGAGGATAGAGGTTGATCTAGGGAGGGAAACAACGAAGAAACTTGAGATCAGGTTGAGGATGTGTTTTGGGTGTAAGAGTTCAAGATTTTCGTCGTGCGAGTGAATGAAAATCTCCAAGGCTAGAAGTGTGTTGGGTTGCTCAGGTGTGTTTACTTCTGAGGCTCTGGTTTATTCAGGTGTTCTGAATATCTGGTTGTTTCTGGAAGATCTTCTTGCCTTGGAAGTAGAGGAGGCCTCTATTTATAGTTTTGAACTCACCCTGATCTCTCGACAGAGAAGGTGGAAGTCATGGAAGAGTGGAGGACATGAGTTGGTTTCTGTAACTGCCTGAGTTGTATAGAACATGTCCACTCGCGCCATCTTCTCGTAACTGTCCACTATCTCCATCAGTTTCTTTCAACTGCCGTAGATCGCCAGACCAATACCCCTAAAGTTATCCCCCCGTGTGATGTTTTGATGTCTCGAGTGATACGCAGATATTGCGTAGTTGAGTTGAGTCGAGTCTGAGTAGAGTCGTATGACTAATTGTCATGACCAACGTGAGTGTGGTGCCTCCAGGACACGAGTATAGGAGTGCCCTTGGCTATTGGCCAAGGCCAGGAGTTCATAACGCCATTGGCTTGTGGCGCCATAGCCCAAGGGGCTACGGCCTTGGCCTTTGGCCAAGGCAACCTCCAAAGCGCTTTAGCGCTAACCTGTTATCATGGCGCCATGGCCTTGGCCTTTGGCCAAGTCCAACTCGTTGTGGCGCCATGGTTCATGGCGCCACGGCCTTGGCCTTTGGCCAAGGCTAA
>JAJJMA010074304.1:0-11672 GCA_023529015.1 Papaver nudicaule
GAAGTATTGCTCAAATCTTGTCGTCAGCGACACAGGGTTTAAAGTCAAAGAAACTCTATAAGCACTTAGAGTTAACCACACCTTGTGAGTTTTTAAGGATATCCATTCAATGGCTATCATCGATGTGAAAATGGAACTTTATGTTACTTCTAGTGAATGCGGAAGGAAGCGCATCTTAGAGAAACTATTGAGTCACTCTAGTGGATTTGTACATCACCACTATTGGGATCATTGAATCCTATATTGTTTCCAACGACGAACTGTGGGTCAGTGACTTATACAAGCTTTAGCACTACCGACTAGGGCATCCAGGTCGACATTTGATGATCTGTGTGTTAAAGAACTCACACCGACATTCTTTCGAGTGAGAAAGAAATGGGACAAAATATTGTTACAACGAAGAGTAACAATGTGCTTTATAAAGTAACTGAAGCACAAAATTTGCTTGTAAAGGAATTGAAGCGCGGTAATTGTCTTCTAAAGTAAGTGAAGTACAATCTTCCCCTTCTAAAGTAACTGAAGCGTACCATTTATCCCATTCTTCTTCGTTGGCCTTATCGAAGGCACATCACTCGTAATGCAAAGCTTTCTCTTTAGTAAAGACAGGATCGAGACCATCCTATGCTAAAGATACCAAAGAAAACATTCCATTTTCACGAAGGATACAAGGTGATATTTGTGGACCTATACATCCAGAATGCGGACCATCCAAGTATTTTATGGTTCTGGATGATGCTTCGACCCGTTGGTCACACTTGCATTGTTGCCCAAAACAAATGCTGATTTTGCAAAGCTCCCAGCACAAGTGATACGTATAAAGGCTCACCACCATGATCATACAATCAAGTTTATTAGACTTGATAATGCTGGAGAATTTACATTTAAAGGAATTGATGATTTATGTATGTCTAAAGAAGTTGACATAAAGCATCATGTACCCCATACATTTCCGAATTGGTCTCACAGAAACTGACATCAAAAGGTTAGAGATGATAGCTAAGGCACTGGTTATGCGTTCCAATACCTGACTATTACTGCTTGGGGTACATCATATTGCATGCAGCTTTACTTATTCGCTTCAGACCCACTGATCGCCAATCATATTCTGCGTACCAGTTGGTAACTGGATATAAGCCTAACATTTTACATTTACGCATTTTTGGTTGTGTCGTACACGTGCCTATTACGCCTCCACAGCGTACTAAGATGGGTCCACATAGACGATTAAGTGTTTATGTTGGATATGAATCCTTAACAAATATCCGCTACGAAGAACCTTTGACAGGCGATCTCTTTACCGCTAGAATTGTGGATAGTCACTTTAATGAGACAACCTTCCCGTCGTTAGGGGGAGGTGAGGAAAAGGATTTCCTAAGGGAACGACAGGAACTGTCGTGGTGTGTTTCCCATGTTGTCTCATCTTGATCCCCATACTTCACAATGTGAATGTGAAGTGAAAAATGATTTTCGATATTCAGAATGTACACTGATATCACTAAAGTGACGAGATCAAACATACCAACTGGAAGCGTACCTGCAAGGTTAGAAATCCTTAACTAAGGATATGCACCATAAACTATGGTGCTACAACTACATTTTGTGGAAGTGTAGATGAGGCCGTGGCCCCATAAAGAAAGTTAGAGGGACCACCTGGTTCGATTGATGCTCACCTAGAAAGGAAGTGGATGAGTAAGGCACAATCTAACTATCTATATCATTTGAACTCATCTCATATGATTGTCTCTGAATATGTCCATGAATCAAACTGGAGGACACTCAGAAGTTTTAAATGATTCTAGAGAACAATGAAATCCCAATAGATTATGAGAATGCACATGAGTCAATGGAGGATCATGCGTGCATATGAATGATATAATTCAGTTGCTCCGGAAGTAGAGCACGATGAGATCGAACCATGCTCTATATTGTTTAGATTCAAACAGAGAGCATATTTGGCCTACGCAATCCAGGAAGAACTTAGTTCTCTGACAAATATATAGGTATTTGGTCTGGTAGTGCTAACCCACCAAGTGTAAAGCCTGTGGGACATATATGATTATTTGTCACAAAGTGGAGTGAGAATACTTAATGAAGTCTTAAAGTTTAAAGACTCATCTTGTGGCTCGAGGTTTCTCACAAACCCCTGGATCGCTTATTAGATTAGCTTGGCAGTTTCAGAAGGATTAGAAATGCTACTTATGAAAGTGGTTACATAATATCTCTATGGGGATCTTGATACAGAGATATTCATGAAAGTGCCAGATGGCCTTCCATTGCCCAAAATCAAGTAACTCTAAACCACGAAGTGCATTTGCAATTAAGTTGAAAAGCTCACTTTACGGATTAAAGTAATCCAGACGGATGTGGTATACCCGTCTAAGTGATCATTTGATTGAGAAGGGATATACAAATAATAAATTGTGCCCTTGCGTGTTTTGAAAAGAAACAAGTTCCGGATTTGCAATTATAGTTGTCTATGTCGACGATATGAACATAGTAGGTACTTTTGACAAAGTTAGAGAGACCACAAACTATTTGAAATTCGAAATTGAGATATAAGATCTTGGGAAAACTCGGATATGTCTAGAACTTGAACTAGAACATCGAGATTGTGGAATATTACTCCACCGGTCAGCATATGTCCATAAGATATTCAGCCAATTTAATATGGACAAAGTGTACCGGGCTAGCACTCCCATGAATGGTCGAACTTTAAATGTACGTAAAGATCAATCTCGTCCATCGGAAGGTGACGTAGATATTTTAGAAGACGAATATCCCTACGTAAGTCAATAAGCGCATTATTGTACTTACCACAATGTACTCGACCAGATATCTTGTTCTCAGTGAACTTGTTAGCTAGATGTAGCTCAGCGCCATCGCAACGCCACTGGAATGGTATCAAGAATATCTTTAGATACCTAAAAGGAACCATTCACATGGGTTTTGTTCTTATCCATATGAAGATGCAAGCAGAGTTTTCTAATGCAATTGCAAATTGTATTATACTCTCATGATTACATGTGAAAAGTATAGGACGAAAGGAATTGTCCGACTCCATGATTGCAAAACTGCAGAGATCTAAATAACTTGTCTGACTGCGCAGGACTAATGGAAGTGTCTGCCTGTATTGGACTAAAGAAGTTGTTCAAGCTCCTACAAATGCATTGTACAAAACAAGTTGTACTATTTTTCTCTTCGATCGAGATTAGTTTTTCCTACATGGTTTTGTTACTCGACAAGGTTTTTAGAGACACAAGGACAACAACTACACCTGACGTATATGCTGAATGCTGAAGACTTGAAGATTGGATTGATATTACTGAACTGCATCGGAATCAAAGAAATGAACACGATAGTATGTCAAACAAAACAACTTCCAGTAAGAAGCAAGAATGATATTCATCATGAGCAAAAGCGTACTTCTGGACTTACCGTGTTGTACTCTTTTCCCTCCGTCAAGGTTTTGTCCCACTGGATTTTCCTTGTCAAGGTTTTAATGAGGCAACATGTGCGAGTCTAAGATTTGCAGGAGTAGTGTAAAATTCAGTAAGAACGTATAAATGATAACAGGTAAAACAACATACAAAAATTAGAAACCAAATACTTAATAAGGAATAGTCTGTTGAACTACCTTGCATCATAATTGAAAGCACATACAGAGCGATAATTTGTAACCAATATTGATCACTGTGTTCTACAACCCAACTGTCACAAAATTGATCACCTTTTTCTTTAAGCCAATTTTTATGATAACGTGTTTCAAACCACCATTCCACTTGGAAACAACAATATGTCACACTACCAAAAATATGTCAAATTACCTCATCCGGATAAATCGAACCCATTCTTATGCATTTGTATCCTATTCTGATAAATTTCCACCAACATCTTAGTTAGATCAAGAATTCCCGTTGATTAATTTTCAGTTATTTCGAATCATGCTCAACAACGCTCAAGTTTGTTGCAATAATTGCTCGAACATATGCAAACAAGAAAAAAAGATGAAATTCAAATGACAACCTATGTTGAGACTATTAGTTCAACATTGTATGGGCAATCTCAGATCCTGCAGTTAATAATCCTGTGGGCCACTCCACTCATTGCCAATTGGTTTTGAGTTGGATGCCCGCAATTTAGTATGATATCAGAGCAGGCTATTTGTGACGAGTCTAAATATGACCGCACCTTTACTCCGCGTTACCCGATTATATGTCCAGGGGGCGTGTTGAGACTATTAGTCCCACATTGTATGGGCAATCTAAGATCCTGCAGTTAATAATCCTGTGGGCCACTCCACTCATTGCCAATTGATTTTGAGTTGGATGCCCGCAATTTAATAACCTAATCATCAAAATGACATGCTGAATGAATTCAAATTCAAATGAAATCTGTGGTCACTCATTTACAACATGTCTTGTAAATGAATTTCATGTCATCCACACAAACAAAAACTGTAACAAGAGGCAAGCGAACAGGTTGCAAGTTCAGTGGATAACTGATATTCACCCTACCTTCATGGGCTTGTCTAATAAGGCTTCCTTGGGCCTCCTTAGCAGTATTACTCTGTTTGGGAGCGAATAAATTCATACCGAAACACGATTGATTGATGATGAATATTGATGATGTTTTACCCTCCACTTGATGATTAAGATGGGGAGGAACCTGCAAAACAAACAAAAAGGGCTCCGACGCCCAAGTAAGTAAGGGATTTAGGTGCAGGAGTTTTTAGATGTTGGATGATCATATCTTTGGGGGATTACATCCCCTGTATTTATATAGAGAAGAGACTTGGCCGGTAAGGCATCTAGAAACTTCTAGACTCTTCTTTGGGCCTATTAGCGGGCTTTAGGCAATTTATATAGGGTACACACATACTCATTCCTAAGAATTGCACGGTACTATAGATCATCAGATTTTTGGTCATGCATTTGGGATTAACTCTCATGGCTTTGGTCGGGCCAATCTTTAACAGAGATACCAAACCTTACTATCCATCAATCTAAATTTCAACCGTTCATTTTCAACGGCTGATATTTAAAGTGGTGAATGGTGGTGTTATTCGTCTAGGTTTATGTTGATATTCACCCGACCCTTCATGGGCTTGTCTAATAAAGGTCTTAAACTTCTTTGGGCCTACAGATGGCGCAGAAGTTATGTTGGTATTCAAAGTTCAAACCGCCTGGAGAGCAGATTGCACAGGAGTTATATTTTGTTGTCATGCATTTTGATTTGCGAATATTTCCATGCATTTATTTTATTGTATGATCGGAAAAATAGAGAGAGATTTGCATGCATTTTCCTTGGAACACGAACATCCAACAATATTTTTTAAGCGAAAGTGAAGATATTATTAGAAGAGACCAGAGGTAGAGAGTACAAGGAATGTAAATTACACAAAGGGAACAGCCCAATTGTCAAGAATTGAACTAGAGAAATTCAGATGAACTCTATTACCTGCGGCTGCAGCCCAAGACAAAACTAGGGAACTTATAGCCTCAATGCCCAGATAGTCATGTCTTAAAACTGTTTTTCTTCAAATTGTGCAGATGACCGCAACAGGGATTAAGTCCCATATGTAGTTCCCAAAATCTGAAAATGATTTTTCCTGCCAAAAGTGTGCTAACATCTTCATATTGTCTAAAAATATCCTTGCCCAATTGCCTCCAGGCACAACTGACTTCAAACTTTTGCAGCTACCTTAACGGACATTCTTACAAATTTTCACCAATCTTGACCCTCGGATCACTCAAATGTTAACCCTGCTAGCATAATGGAAATGCACCCGTTCAGTCTTGACTTTTTTTTTAATTGCTCTATTAATTTGTGGAAGATTGTTAGAATGGTTTCTATGCTCAGCAAGATTTCGTGAAAAGAATTTGGTGGCAGTGCTCGAACATTTTTAATCTGGTAGCATCACAACCAAATCATGAATTGATATGCCCGGTGGCTAAACTAGTTTTCACTATTCTATTACTACATGGTGTGGGAGGAGGGGCTTGGCAAGCCCAACTAGTTTGCAAATTGTTTTTCTACATTGAGATTTGAGACAGATTCTATCGGCCCATTTTGAATAGGTAGCTCGAGCAGCGCGAGCAAATATTTTTCCAGAATTTTGGCTGGTTAGGAAAAGAAGAAGCATGATCATAAGCTCCGTCATATGATTCATTTTCTCTGGTGGATATCCTTTTTTCCCTCTCATTTTTGAGCACAAAATTGGTCCGGAGGACCAATTTTGTGAATAACTTTATGTATAAGACAACCAAAATTCAAGTTTGTTCAATAATCCAAGGAGTTCAAAAATAATGTTCTATTATCCTTGTCGTCCATTTGGACAAGAATTCAAAAGAAATATCAGATAAAAGTTACAGATTTGCCCCTAACTAACTTCTTTTTCTCCCTCCCTTCTCCCTCTTGTTTCTTGATATCATTTGATGTCTTTCCTGGACGTCTACCAGCCATTAATGACCATCTGCAGTATAATTGTTGACATTCTTTCTTCAAATTCTTCAAAGTTGAAATTACAGTGTAGCTGATTCTTTACAAGAGCTAGGCTAATAAGAAGCCAAATCATTATTCAGTATGCTTACTTTAACTAAATGGTACAAAGGACAGGAATCTCAGAACACAATCAAGAATGTGCGTATTTCCATTGGACCCAGCTTGACAATTCTGGTTAGCGCATTGACTAGACCGCCTCTTTGGCTGGAAGGTTGCTGGCCACCTCTCATGGGGGCAGATGGTTGGCCACTCTCACCTTCCACCGTCTACTTCAATGTTTTCATTTTTGACTTCTCTTGGTTTTCTAGATAAGCTTGTCTCGGTCACTTCCTTAATCTGAAGCAACAAATTCTTAGCCAGGGAAACTATAAAGATGTAAAGAACCAGAAATATTTAAGGTAATCAAAAATCTGATCTGAATTACGAAAACCGCATTTATAATACTGCAATACAAACCATTCTTTTGCCGAATATCTTCTTCAGCTCCACATTGGCCATAGTTGAACTCAGAAGCTTCGCGCAGTCTTTATAATCACCGGAATACAAAACAAATGGGATGAACATCAGTTATGCTAAGCGATCAAATATTCTAATCCCGCATAAATTAAAGAGTGGTTTAAGTTTAAGACCGTTCATTCATTTCTGATGAATCTGGAAACATGGGACAACATATTTACCCCGTACAAATGTGCCAATCGAAGTAGCACCTTTCCATACTCAAGTTCCCAAGCTAACTGTTTTCGGCTTTTCATCTATGTTGGGGAAGAAAAAAGTGTCAGAACTACACAGGAAGCTAATGATATTAACAAAATACTAGACGTCTCTGAGCATCATACAAGTTCAGAGAGAGAATGATTATTGCAAGACTCTGGCCAAAACGCCTCGATCTGGCGATGCATACAGGCATACGTCCAGCCATACTATAAGGTTGGGCAATAGTTACATTTCCCATTACCTTGTTACAGACAGGGAGAAGATGTCAGTTAATTTCAGAACTGCAAAGAGAGTGGTCATGTCTTAAGTTTGTCGCCTTTGTTTGGTGATCAAAGCTATCCGATGGATTAATTTCCTTACGCAGTTACTTTTTGCTGTCAAAAACTCACAAATGGAGAAGTGGTACACTTAAGCTTCATGACAAACACCAAAAAATATTTGTTCCAGTAGAAAAAGACTCATCTATCATGACAAAGAACCAAACTAAAAGGAAAATATTAGGAAATTAACAGTTTGCACCGATGAGACCATACTATGAATACATAACACAACACGAGTATCATCTATCATGACATAGGAATAAACTAATAGTAGAAACCGGCATACCTGAAACCAACTGTGCCTAGCCGCTTTCATAGTCTTTGTGCTACCAACAGCTCAACCAGTATTAATGATGAAAGCTTGATGCACTCATTGTAAACTCCACAGAAAAATGGGAACTGCCAAGTCGATAACCAACAACTTTGGGTTGGTTTTGTCACCATTAAGATCTCTTGCAGTCCTAATTCCACGGATTCATACATTTCCACAAAGCTTGCAAATTTCCACTGAACTTGAATTTATGGAGCATAGGAACCACCATATCTCATCCGCAGACCTTGGTAACTTGATTTTCTCATCCTCAGTTCATTCAGTCACCAAACCAGCCTTAACCTGCAACCACCCACATAATTTTTAAGTGATCTGTACCCGGTAACACTAGTACAAGCAGTTTTAGTACCCAGGTACCAGTATTTAAACTAAGGTAACATTAAACAACGTAAGATAATATTAGAAAACATGATATAACCCAGGTACAAGTGGTGACAACACTGATACCCAGGTATAAGTGGTGACAACACTGATAGTACCCAGGTATAAGTGTTAACAACACTGATAGTACTCGAGTACAACTGGTGACAATGCTATAAGTTTTGAAAAAGTGGGCAATAATCAAGGTAGGGATACCGTTTTAATAATCAACACCAACTATACCCGGGTTACAATGGGCAATAACACTAATTATACCTGGGTTACAATGGTGTTATTGCTTTTGTACACATCTAATAAGAAGTTGTGCAACAATGTGGAGGTCAAGGAAATAGTTCAACATCAGAACTGCGAGTATTCCATTCCACACATTAACTAATAATTCAACTCGAGTTTAACTTGCAACCATTTAAACTATTCATGGCTATATAAATTGTACGATCTATATAATTCACGAACTGGTGCATGTTTTCGATGGATATTGGTCAATTTGTGGTGGTTGTAGTCTATCTTTTGCCAAACACAACTCATTTTTGAAGATGTTATCTCAGGCTAACATTTAAGAGATTCATTCATTTATAACTCCGGGTCAAACGATTATGAGAAGGACACACTATTTTATTGGTCTGATTATATGAAAAATATTGTGATCCTTTCTCCGTATTGGTCTAGGACCATGCATTTTCCTAACACATTTCTGAAACACGTTTTTGGCCACGCCATCTTTAATCTATGTTTCCAATTTATAAGAATTGACTAGATTTTTAAGTAAGAAATTCAACAAAGGTACAATCTTTAATCTATGTTTCCAATTCAAAACAATCATAATTGAAGAGAAGCAACGAAAATTGAATGGTTTGAGTCTTACCACCGGGTGCTGGAGTTTGCTGATCTTGAACTAGTTCAACACCCATTATTCAAAATTGAGCAAATTAATCCAATCTCTTTCCCTCTATCTATCTATATTTTTCAAGACCCCATAAAGAAATCTGGTCAGTAAAGTAAACAGAAGAAGCTTAATCAAATTCAACACATCAGAAGAAACCCAGGCTTACCTTGTATGGGTTCCTTTAGAATCCACAGATTCAGTCTTGTGTTATTCTCTGGGTTTGTCGAGTACTGTTTGTTTAATGGAATTTTGCTTTAAAATCAACAAAACACACTTGAATCATCAACCTACACAAACATAACACTAACCTACACATGAAATTCACATCAATTTTAACTCCTGTAAACCCTAGATTTGACAAAATATCAGAATGAAACAAAAATCATGATTAAGAACAAGAGATTAATGAAACTGGATCTATCTATAACAGAAAAGGTAGAAGAGATCTTGATATACACAGTCTGCAACAAACCTACATGAGAAAAAGAGATCGTACCGATTGATCCAGGCGAATTAGATAGTGTTAGAGAGAGGAATTCGATAGTTGTAACGAGATGTTGGTGGAATCGATGATGGTGCTGGAGATGGTGGAGTCGACGTTGGTGTATTGCTGGTGGTGGAGATGGATACGGTGGAATAAGAAAACTAAAATGGATCTGGTTGTGGAGTCGATATTAGAGTTTTTTGGTTTCTGTTTCTAAAATCTGTAGGGATAATTTAGGGATAGAGGGGTAAGGCTGTCTTTTTGTGTTAGGATGTGTAGTTTGGGTTTTTGATAAAGTCTGACTTTTAACCGTCCTCTAGGACCTGGCCGCTTGCGGCCAGGTCCATTTCATCAAATTTCTCCATTTTTGAGTCCAAGATTTGCCCCTAAAAATGATAACTGGCAATTGTAATTAGAAATCAAACGATTCTTTAATACATGTAAAACAACCAATTTAAATTAGAAAGCAAATGCAAAACAAGTACTACATCATAGTTTTAAAACTACTTAAACGAATAAGGAACGACAATATGTCACCAATATCCATCACCCTGTTCTTTAAACCAACTGTCACACTCCCGTGTTTCATAACTATTATTCCAAACGAAGACAAGACATGTCACCTTACCTCGTGTGTTTGAATGTAAAATGCAGTGTTCCAAAGTATCCTGTTCTGATCAATTTCCACCAACATCTTAGTTAAATTAAGAAATCCGTTTGATTAATTTTCAGTTTTTTGAAACACGTTCTACAGGACTCAAGTCTATTGTAAACAATAACTCAAACATATACATTTACGAAGAAAAATCAAATACAAATGACATGTCGAATGAAATCCACACCATGTCTTATAAATGAACTAGTATTTTACCCGTGCCATAATGGCACGGACAGGTTTTTTTGTGACAAAAGACACGGCCAGTCAGGTTATTTTCACACCAGTAGCCTGAGTACTGCTTAAAAAGTAGTAAGTAGTTCTGTAGACTAGTGGCTGATGATTTCAGTTAAAATTAGCCCACAAGGAGTGGATCCAATACAAAGATTATTAGCTACAAATATTATTAGTGGGCTTCAAGCCTCAGCGGGAGGAACTACAAAACCCACGTACTCTTAATAGACTTTTTCAGGTTGATTTGAACAACGGATATACACAGGGAACGCGAAATTACGTTACATACGACAACCTAATACTGTAATGACTGGATGTAATTAACCATAACCTGATGTTACATAGAAATATTCACTTAACCGTCGTTTTTGAGTTATCAAAAACCAAATCTTAATATAGCAGTAGTAACATAAACTGATATGATATTGAAGCACCGGAAACAGGTCTAATTTCAGAACCTGTTGGGTACATAGCAACTAGCAAGAAAACCAAAAAGATGAAAGTGATTTACCCCAGGCTCGTATCTAGCACACCTCGCCTCATGAAACTATTAATAAATGAGCGGAAGAGCGATTTTGAAAAAAACCCAATCTAGAAACTAAATCCCTGATTTCTTTCTAATCATTTAACCAAATCCAATGTTTCTTTTTTGCATCTGATTCTTCTTGCTGCCCTCTTCTGGATTGAGGTATTTATTTAGCTGTTTAATTGATTAGAGCAAGCCGATTTTGAATTTTATGATTTGGTTATTTCATTTGTGAGCTTGTAACAGATGGAAGGATCTTAATCAATCTTGGTTTCTTATATTTCTTTGTTGGCTAACGGTGATTCAGATCCATTTTTTGGTTTTGTTTTTGATTTTGGTCGATCTTCCTTCTCGTTTCCCTAGTAAAAATTCCCGTTTTCTTTAGACTGTAACTTTTATTCCTGGCTAGGGTTTGCTGTCCTAATCTTCCCTAGTTTGCCTTGATTCTGGTCGATTTGCTTTTCATATTTTTGGTGATATCCTTGGTAGCACGTCTTCCTCGGTAATCTTGGTAGTTTTTGTGTTAGTTTTTTTTTCCTGCTTGCTCTTGTCTTTGATATTTCAGTAGTGTCTTTCGCCTCAAATGTATTTCAAATGACAAAACTTTTAAGCTCTGGTCCTCTCATTAGAGAATTTTCTT
>JAJJMA010074306.1:0-12286 GCA_023529015.1 Papaver nudicaule
AGGTAATTCCCAGCAAGTGTGCATTATCAGTATGCCATAAATGATACCTGTAGAGTGCTGAAACAACCTTGCAGGCTACTCTTTTGGTCTGATTGCTTCCATATATAGTAATTAATCAATGTCTGGATATAAAACGAAAACAAAAAATCAATCAATTATCCAGGATCATTGAACAAAAATAACTAAAAACAAACAAAGAAAAGTATCAGTACCATAATTGTTAGCGAATAACACAAAGAAGGGTATCCCTGCAATACACAACCAAAACATATAGATATTGACGTTAAAAGCCGTATTGATATACTATCAGAACTATGTTCATCATAGTTATGGAGTTAAAGCTAATAACTGTAACTAAGCCTATCTTACAATATTGAACCAATTGAAGACACCAACATCAAACACAGATTGAGCAAGGTCAGATATGATTCATTTATTAGTCACATTAGATGTACAAAGTACCTCTGGCTCGAAATCATCCAAGAGAATGATGTTGGATTATTTCACATCTCTTTGAAGCACCACTTGATCATTGTTGTACAGATAATTAATTTAGTGCGTCGACTACACCATTAATGGCAGATTGTCCTTAGACTCCTTGTTACCTGATTGAATATGGAACAACGAAGGAAGCACCCCATGAGATGAAAACGGAATAACAAACACCTAAAATTGTCACAACACTAAGAATTTGGAAATTCTTAATATGTACCATGAATAGTTACCTTCCAGACTTCGCTTGATAAGACTATTGCCCACAAATAATTGAAAATCTTGATAAGATTGTATCCTTGGCAATGCGATAATTGAGAATTTTATTACCTTGAAAGTGATATTCTTGGCGACGAAATAAGGTGGATTCTCATACAAAGTTGCAGAACCATAAGTTTCAAGAGGTTGCCCTTTCAAACCACTTGCGTTAGCTTTAAACTCTAGTACAAAATATTGGACATAAATCAACCAATTCCAGAATAAAAAAAACAAACTAATAAATTTTAGTACACAAACGTCTCGCAGCATCAATCCAATTACAGCAACCCTATAAACCTGTAACTTTTTTTATTCTTCTTTGCTCCTGTGAAAACCTGAAAAAAAACAACAAACTGCAATCAATAAGGACCTACATAAGAGCAAGGAAGAATGAAAAGAAAACCTGCAGACAAATACATTTATAATTGTTGTTGGATTACCTCAACATCAAGTCTCTAAGTCCAATCCATTCAAGAAAGATGGAGGATCTGTTAGTCACCAAAACCCGGTGCTTGCTTTTAAAAACTAACTCCATTGATTGTTTACAAACGAAAGTCCCAACTTCTTCTAATCTGGACACCAAACAAAATCCACAAACAACTCAAACCTTAACAATGTTCTGACTAAATCTTAACAAAGTTCAAGCTAAGTTAGCAAATTATCCATGCTGCTAAATCTATTTAGTGAAACACCGCGTATTAATCTACATTTCATGGGATACTGCTGTCTAGCTAAGGGATAAAGTCAGATCCTATGCATATAGATATAGATTATAAAAATCACTTGTTCGTCTATTAATGATATATGAACATTATTTATGCGCTCAAACCATAGCAAATGTCAGGAACTAACAGCCTACAAACTTGCAAAGGTATGGAAAAAGCTGCCATATGGGTTAATACCACTCCGTCACATTGGTTTGAATTCTAAACTTACCACGGCTCCCGGAAGGTTTTTGCAGAATGCCTCCACACCTATCTTTTAATTCCTGCACACGGTAGCAACACAGTCGTCAATTCTGGATTCTCATGAAAAAATGTAGGGGTTCTGCATTCACCATAAATGCAGAAGGATGAAAAAGTTTCGATCTGGGTTAGTACCACGCCCCACACATCTACGTATTCGCAGACTACGTCCACACCGATATTCCTGCACACAGTAACAGCACAGTCGTCAATATTGGATAGAATTATCATTAGCTTTGACCCCAATGGTAAATACCTTAGATAAAGGATCAACCATCTGTGTAGCAACTACTACTCGGAAGCAGTTGCCTGGCAATGTAAACCCATATGGATGCAATTACATATGAAGTAATCTTTGAGCTAGAGAAGATGAAGATGCAATTATAGAAACTTTTAACACATAATTAACAAAGTTGTTAGAACTCTTAAAAACGCAGCCAATTAAATACTTTTTGGCTCGAAAAGACAACCGATGCACACATTAACTTTAGGAAGACAATAAAACTTTGTCAAGCAACACTTAATCTAATTAAATATAAGAGAACCTTCATTCCTGCAACCTTACCGACCATTTCATCTACGATTGTGACTCGGTAGCCACAACGCTGACCCTAACTATTATACCGAATCCATGCTTTATGTACCACCAACTCCTGCCTAAACCTTGTATTCCATATTAGAAATTTATACAAAAGAAATTTTGAGCAATAAGAATTGGAGTAAATGGTCAGTCAACTGGTGCCCAAAAATGATGAGAGTAACCACTATAAAACATGAGCATTGATGCAAAAATAAAACATGAGCATGCATGCAAGTAAAGCATGGATTCGGTATAATAGTGGTTCATTCCCAACCGCAGATTGAAGACTTTTAGTTGTCGTCCAAGTAATACTTTAAATATAAGTACCTAAACCTAAGAATTCGAAAGCAGTGTGTATGAACCACTCTGGACAGATGTAGGTATTCACACTTCTGATCTGCAAATCCAGTAACCATTGATGGGCTTCTTCGGGGCTAGTAGCCAGAAGTCCTTCTAATTATCAAGAAAAAAATATATCCAGTAACCTTTAGCAATTGAGCGTTTCGCATGTTTTGAAACTTGGGATAATCCTTGTATTTGCAAGCGTAGAAATGCATATAACTTTACGACGACGTAGAAATGCATTTCTGATCGCACTTGGGAATTGGTCTAAAAAGGAAATGCAATTCTCTAAGAATGAGAACTTGAGATATTAAATGAAAAGTTCTTCCAGTGTTTTTTACCTGTAAGCTAAGTATAGAGGCCTCGACATTGATCTCCAAAGCTTATCAAAAATGCTTTCTTTAGTTTGGATTGGCAGCAACATTTGATACAACACCATTTATTTTAAAGTAACATCGATTGTTAAGCTAGTGTGCAGCATAGGAACTTAAAGTTCTAAGATAGGATAAATTAAATCAAAACCTCAAGGCTAAACAATATGCCTACACCCAGTATTAGATAGGAACAATATGGCGCTAAGGTTGAAGCACAATTGTTGTATCTGATGAGTATGCAAAAGGTAATCAAGCCAATATACTTAACCTGATTCAAACTTACAGTTCAACCCAACAACAAAACACAGAACACAACTCAATAACAATTTAGACTCAGAACAACCTATCATGAAGCCATTAAGCAGTTCCAATGTTTCTAGACAACAACAATTAACAATCATATGCTATACTACGGATATCTGTAGACAACACCCAACCCCTAAAACCTCAATTCAATCATTTCATGATCCGAATTCAGAACTTATCCTTAATACCTGGATCGTTTGGACAATAAGATTCTTCCTATGTTGAGCATTTGATACATGACAAACAACCCCCAAAACCTCGATTCCTTTAGATTCTAGCTTCTCTATAGCTTCATCTACATTTTTCTGCAAAATAAAAAAAAACAATTCAAATTTAAATCTTCTAATCTCAATTTCACAATAAAAATGCAAAATTGGAACAAAAAACGACGAATGGCAGAGCATATCTCATACGTTCTGACCTCTCCTTGTTCCCACAAAAAATCTGAAAAGAACAACAAAAGCAATTAATTAGATGAATTACATTGGGAGAGAGAAGGAATATATTTAAAAAATAAAAAATAACGATTTTATACCTAGAATCAGATAGACTTCCATAAATTTTAGAAAAATCCATACTCAGATAGGGTTTCTGTACGGAGACTCTGATTTAATTCATCGTCTTTGTAATAAACCTGGAAAAAAACATCAACAAACAGCAATCAAAAAAATCAAACAAACAAATCGCATAAAAAACAGCTAGGGTTTAATTAATACAATCAATACGGTCGTATCAATGGGACTTAATCGGAGGAAAAAAAGAAGAACATGAAAAAAGAACACAGCTAAACACGACTTTAATCGAGTTTGGTTGATCTTCTCCAGGATTAATTAAGAAAAGAAGAGATGAGAAGTAAAAAAATCACAATCACACAAAAAAATAAAATCAGGGTATACAGATTCAGAACCAAAATCACAAAACTATGACTGAATCAGTAAGCGAGGGGAGAATAGAATTCGATACTCGGGTTTTGAAAAAAAGAGTCTGGAAGAGAACTGAGAAAGAAGGAGAGTATATGCGGAAGAAGCTAGGGTTTTGGATTTTCTCGTAGAGAGAGGAGAAGAAGAAGAGGTACTGCGTCCGTAGAGAGTAGATTCTCGAACCTAAGGAAGCACCCCGAGTTTACCCAAAACACCCTCAGTTTTGACGGGCCTAGTTATCTGACCGGCTAAACTCTCCCGGCCCAAAATCTTAAAATGTTCTGATTGGTGGAGAATTCCTATGGTGGGGCCAAGAGCTCTAATATTCGAGCTTGATGGGAGGAGCAACGTGGGAGCTTTAAAAAGTACTCCTATTATATTATTAATTTTTTTTTTTTTTTTTTTTTTTGATAAAAACCTTCATTTTCCATTAATAATGTCAAATCAAGGTTACATAGAGATCAAGTACATCAAGAATTATAAAATAACAAGAACAACATACTTGTTGTAGTACATAATCGAGAGATCCGACAAGGAAAAGAGAAGGAAAATCGATAGAACTACCTAAGACAAGCATAATAAGACCGATTAAATCGGAAAAGGGATGGTCTTCAATGGATGATAACCCGACCATTTGATTGTTTTTCTTCTTCTTCATTAAGATTTGCTCCATGGAAACAGGAGTATTTTGCCCAACATCTTGACCGGCGATTTGAAGAATCTGATATCTGGAGATCGCCATTGTACTTGATAAACCTATAGATCGAACATCAAAAACGAAAAATAAAAGCAATAGAAACATTGCAGAAAAAATCGCCCAAATAGCGAAGAAACTAATCGCCCTAATAGCGAAGATAAATCGCTCTATTAGCGAATATATTATTGAAAACAACAAACTAACTGCAAAATTAAAAAATCTTTGCTCAGATCTAGTCCCTAAAGGACTAGATCTGAGCAAAGGAAGAAGAAAATGAAAAGTTTCTCTAGTTTTTGGAGAAGGGAGGGGGAGAGAGAGAAAGAGAAGGGAGGTCAGAAAAAAAAAAAATCTTATTATATTAATGTACACAGTAATATATTGTTTTTTTAGTACACAGTACTTCGTACTTGAGGATTTTTTAGTCTATAATTGTTTTTCATTACTGGGAATGAAGTTGGATTTTTTTTTTCATTTACTGGGAATGAAGTTGGATTTTTTTTTTCATTACTGGGAATGAAGTTGGATTTTTAGCTGTCTTAGTGACTTTTATGAATATAATTTTTCATTTTTTAGTCTATAATTGTTTTTCATTACTGGGAATGAAGTTGAATTTTTTTTTCATTACTGGGAATGAAGTTGGATTTTTAGCTGTTTTGGTCTGGGCGGACGAATCTTGGGTGGTTTCATCGAAGGGTAAATTTGACTTTCTGCGTACTGAAATATTTTTTGGACTAATTAAGCAAGTTGTATTTTGGACAGGACTAAATAGGAAGTGGACCCACCATTTCTGGACCAAACAGTTTTTTCCCCTTTTGTTAATCCTTAATTTAAAAGGGTAACTTAGACTTTTCATATCATTTTGACACCCCTTATAACCCCCTCTAGGATAGGGATAAAAAATCCGGTCCCCCTATCACATTTTTCAGCCCCTAAATCAGCCTTTTTTTAAAAGTGCAACAACGAGATATTTGGTTGCTATAAGCTTACATCCAACTTCGAATAGCTATTATATTGTTGAATATCGATTATAGTCGGGGTCAAATAGCTTGGCCTGCTACCGCCAGGTTATATGTGCTAGACCATTGAATTGTTAGTTTAGGTACAATTATTAGACGCACTTACCCTATAGGTCGTGAATTTACTTGCAGATTCTGACTTGATAAGATCATAAAACAAGATCATACTTAACGACTGTGCTCATGATTTTTTTTGAACCCCTCTACAAATTACTTTGAAAAGCGCAACCTTTCTAATTTTAGTCGAATGTATAAGGGTGTTTGTGTCTTACTTTAGTGAGATATACTTTCTTTTTAGTTAAAGAATTTTATGTGGTACGACTAAATGCGTAACAAAAATGAGACAACTATTAGGCACAAATTATACAACAAAATGGCAGATCATTTTAACAAATATAAAACGCCAAAAGCCCATGCCTACGGCACGGGTCGAACCCTAGTCTATATTATAAGCTCCAATGGTGTTTATGAGCTTGGACGACATTCGTATTTCGGGAGCCAAAGAGCGGCTTAGATTAAATCTCCACATTTATCATTATTTTTTTGGTCTTGCACTCTTCTCACATTCCCAATTAAACGCCCCATTATTCCTCAAAAAAAAAAAAGCCCCATTAAATCAGATCGGCCGTTATTAGATATCTTGGTATTCTTGGTAACTTTCCTTCCCATTTTTCGTCTCTCCCAAGTGCGTTATGAGCTCCATGGATATCTCCCAATTTGGCTTCATCGCCTTGGAATTTCATTTGCAGGTTAGAATTCATCCCTCTGTCCAATTTCTCTCAGATTTCTTTTTCGATTCTTCTCACCATCAAATCCAACTAGGGTTTGAGAATTTTAGATATATTGAAAAGATTAGGTTTCTTTTTGTTGCAGCAGATTTAATAACTGCTAACACCCGACTTCGTTTTGTTTCATTTGTTTCATTTTGTGTTGTGATTTATAGCCTAAGTTTGATTTTTGTTTGTGCTAAGTTAAAGTGGAAGTTATATTGAGGCATACGGAATCTGGATATCCCAATTTGTTAGAGAAGGTATTCTTTCAATCCTCCACCTCCTTTAAATAGTAGTTTCTCAAATTGAAATTGCGGACCACTGATTTGTATGTAGATTCAAGTGAACAAACTTAAGAATGGCAACCTTAATGTCAATGTGCAGAATGAGCGAATAGTTGTACTTTGATTACCTATTCAAATTTGTGTCCGTAGGTAGGTTTTTAAGATTGTGATTTTGGAAAGTTGGCAGTAATTAAATGCAACACCAATTTGTGGTCGTGAGCATCAGTGGTGGTGGTGAAAATGGTGAGGCTAGTGAGACATTTCTATCAACCGCGTGAATAGGGAGGGTGCAGATGGGTTTGGTGGTGGAAATGTATATTGTGGGTTAAATTATGTGAGTCTTAATTTTCTTAGGAATTTTACTGTTACATAATCAATTATGTTTTATTAAAGTCTGGTGAAGACTGATGATGTTGTATATTGATGGTGTTAGGATGCTTAGGTGTTGTCTGTTAGTTTGTTGATCCAAAATGCAGAATGGGTTTGATCCGGTGAGCTGAAACATCATAGCATAGGGTTGGCATTAATAGAAATGTGAGTGTCCAACACTGCATAATCTATGCATAGTGTTGTCTACACTTCCGATTGGTTGACAATATACAACCATAGCAAATCAAATGACTAAAACTCGAGTTATCATTTGCTTACAGTTTAGGGTTCTAATGAATTAGCAATACAAGCAACCGTTTATTTAGGAATTTTTTTATTTTTTTGCTTACAGTTTAGGGTCCTAATGAATTAGCAATACAAGCAACCGTTTATTTAGCAACCGAGTTATCATTTGATGCAATTTTTTTATTTTCTTATTTTTAGGAATTTCGCTAACAAAACCTGTTTGCAATCATGCCCCTGCCATGGTCATATGGTCTCCCGTCATTGCTTACAGGAGGACCTAAACAAATGCTGGAGATCTACCAGGATTCCATCGCAAGAACCCGGTTCAACCATCACGCAGGTAACTTCTTAACCACCATCTTTATTCATATGCACTAGCAAACGAGAGTTGTTTTACTATTTGCAAGGACACTGATTCAGTGTCATCCACTGGCCTTTATTCAGCTAATCTAATGACATGTCAAATCCTTGAGCCAAAGGTTATTGGCAAGTACAAGGCAATCAACCGTGTGAGACCGGTGATGGCCAAAATTCCCAGATCCGTGTAAAACGCATCCATATGTGGTTCGAAGTGCACCCCATGAGTGTTGATTTTCCTTTGGCTGCCGATAACGTATGGTGTGTTCCTTATACTATACTGTATTCCCCGTTTTAAACTCTTATAGATTTTGATATTAAAAATGGAATATAGGGTGATGAGGTGCTTGGAGTTGTTCCTGGGAACCTTATTTTGAGATTTTCACCCTTCCTACGTGAGGGAGAGTCCTTTTGTCTAGAACAATTCCAACTAGCAGATGCAAAACACCATTTCCACTCCGCTAAAAAATCATTCCGTATTTTTTCCACATGTAAGACAATTATCAAGCCTCTTGCTAGTTGTTGCAAATCCCCCGGTACAAATTCAACTTTGGCGACTTTGAGGACCTTCCGAATTTCATGCCCAATATGTATCTCACAGGTCAGTTCTCAAATAAATAGATGGATTGCTTATTTAGTAGTTATACTCTATTCAGCCTATCTCTGAAAAGCTGTTAAATTCAGATGTTATAGGTCTGTTCACTAATGTAACTCTACAGAGAAAGGCACCAAATGTGAAGAGAAAGGGCTCATCTTGGTACAGTGTACATGAGCTAACTCTACAGAATATAAGGTGAATGATGAAGAGCTTGCTTTAATTGGGTTATATGAATGATTTTGTTTTAAATGAATGTTTTATGATTGGGAAGCTTACAATCATTTATTTGATGATGCAGGGATGCACCATTAAGTTAACCATGTGGGATGATCATGTCGTCAATGCCAAGGCCAGATGGCACACTCACGCTTTAACTGTAGGCCAATGCCTTATCGTTAACAATGTTCTTGGTGCACAGTGTTAATAAAATTTCTTAGAGCGGAGCCTCTGCAACCATCGTAGCTTATAGCCGGTAGCTCTGTTTTCCTTTGATTCATTTCTCCTTTATGATTATTTACTGTTTGTTATATTACTAAATGAGATTATTCTCCAACAGCTCACTGGCAACAACCCGCTAGCCATCTTTGAGAAAACCCCTCTGATGTTTATATTGTTTGCCGATGCCCCATTGGTAACAATTATGATTTGTTGTCATGTTCGGTCCATCGGCAGTTGGTCTTATGTTTTAAGTGTTCTTGAACGTCAGTTATGAAGTGCATTTTCAGTATTGCATACGGTACTTTCACCGGATAACTATAATACCACATCATTTTCTGTATAGATTATATAATGATCTGTTAGACTTGATTTTGGCTTCAGTTTGACATGGGTACATGAGTTTGAAGGTTTGCACAACAAATGATTTAATCTTTGTTTCATCCTTTGGCGTGCTTCTGGGTTTATTATTTTGTATTTTGTACCAACAGCTTTTTGTGTACCTTCTGTTAGTTTGGTTTTGTGTACTACCAACATAACTCTTGTTGTGTTAAGTCTCGATCGTATTACTACTACCAAGATAGAGGTTATGCTTCCGACCGAATACCCAATACCCAATACCCATCTAATCGCAAGTTTAAAATGTTTGTACTTCCCCCATAATGTTCCCATTATGCACCTGTTTCACAGTTAAGCCAGCAACGACAAGTCTTCTAAACTTGGGGCTTTTGACTTCATGGTTCAAACGATTGTCGGCCGGCCATGGGTTGACATGGTGTTGCCATCACAGGTACACCACTTACTCAATGTATCCCCCATCTGTATTGCTTCGTATTCGATATATCACCAACCAGCATCTACTCATGTTGATTAATATGTAGTGTATTTGCTCACTGCGTCCGCAAGTTTCTAAAATGTTATCCATGAAAAAAAAATCTAAATCTTCCTGGCACCTTCATTGTCACCATAATTCATTTCTCAGTTGCCTCTTATTCTTGCCATTCACTAACATCTTTGTTGTTGACATGGGTTTCTGATGCAGTCTTTGAATATGAAGAGGGGCTGCCCTAATAATAATACCACATACAATTTTTATCACGGAGCGATGGCGGTTCCATTCCCACATCATTATTTTTTTTAATTGTCCTGTTCACTCATTATTGATGCATGGATTTGTATCATGACTTTCCCGATACAACTGAAACCCAAGGGATACAAGGAGAATTTGTGTAGGAAAGTGGGAATGCAAGAACGGGCCAGCCATGCAGTTCTCCTGATTACATATAACCGCGATGTAGTTTGTTGAATAGAACCAGAATGACAGAACTCAAAATCGTCGTGTAAGTTTGTCTGTTGAGCTTGCTGATTATAACCAGATTGTCCTTCAGCTCTTATTATTTCCAGCACGAGAAAATGCAGTGGATTTTTTTCTCATTGCTATCCTTTTGACATCTACCAAGTAGGAGAGTGTTGAGTTTAATGGCATCAACTTCACCACGATTGGTTTCAATATTCACAGCTGTGTGTCTACAGTAAGACTTACATAAATTTTAGCAACATACTGTTATTTCTTAGTTTCTCAGAAGTTATCTGTATCGAGCAAAAAAAAAAGGTTGGAACAAATATTGAATTTAAGGTGTTGGTGAAACTGAATAATATGATACAAGGTTTTGATTGAGAAGCCAAAGCCCGTGCCATTATGGTGTTGCGGAATGTTTCTAACATGGTTGGTCTGGTTAGATAGCCACTACGTTGCTTCGTTCAATTTTTAATTTGGTTTTAATATAATCGTTGAACAATAATGGAGTTGAGTTACGTTAAATGATAGGCCGCAATATCTTAAATATGAGCGAGTGTGAACGGGTATGCCGAAGTGAGTCTCCAACACTACATTAGATACATATAATGGGTGTATTTGTTCCAAAGTATTACGTCCATAGGAAGTCATTATAATTAAAATTCAAACAACACAAAGCCCCTGCACTTGCCCAATCATTTGACAATTTTCAAGGGTACGACCCATGCCTGTTTATTTTTTTCAGATGTCATTTGCCATTGTGTTGGCCGCATCAACCAACTAACATCCGGTTTACATGTAACAAACAATAATAGCAACAAGGTTGTATAGGAAGTAGGAATAAGAAGTTTTATATAAAGAACCTATGCTTAGTTGATGGGCCTTTGGCCTCATATTGTACACTTTCTATTAGTATTAGTCTCGCTGGAAGTCCATGTTTGGTTCATTGGTTGCATTCCACAGTTTTTACACTTACCTTATATCTGCTTCAAATGGTATATTTATTTCTTTTATTTTCTTATTTATCATCATTATATATACACCTAGGGCCAGTGGCGAATCCAGAACAATTCTTTAGAGGGGGCATGTTTTGTTTATGAAGATCATAGTGTAACAGGGTCGATAGAAAATTGTATATGAACGAATGAAATTAAAGAATTTCTTTCTGTTCGACTAATGAAATGTTAAAGAATCCCTTAATCTTAGTTACCTTCGCAAATTTTGCAGGGTAATAAGGTGTTCAGTTGAGTTAGTTTTAGAACTAAACAAAGAGTAAGTTAAATTATACACAAATTTTGGTTTAATTTCAAAATTTTATGGGGGCCTGGATTGTAGTTTTAGCATCACAAGGACCAATAATGAAATGATATCTTTTATAATTTAATTTTTTAGGAGGGCATGTGACCCCACAGGCCCCCCCTTGGAATCGCCCCTGCCTAGGGCTGCCCATAATTTTAACCGAATCTGGTGCAAATTGACAAAGAAATCCAAAAAACCCGACACCAAAAAGTCTAGAAAATCAAAACCCAAAACCGTAAAAATCCATTTTAGGTGGTTGGTTTTGGTTTGACGTTAGAAAAGAACCAAAAGCCCATAAAACCAGACAATATCCCTCGAAAGTTGGAACAAAAAAAAAAACCAATATAAATCAATGTAAATATTTTGATGAGTATACCCGCGATGAATATGACGATTTATTAATCGAAGTACTAGTCGGCGTGCTACGCACCGGGTAGGGTGATTGTTCCCGTTATGGTGTGGCGGGGTTCCGCCCCGCTCTGGTTTTTACCTTGAATGAAAAAATCGCAATTAAATTGAAAAATATAGATTACCACTAAAGTATACTACCCATTTACGAAAAAGTATTAAGCTTAAATTCATCATAGTATACTCATTCACGAAAAAAGCACCTCATAATAGTTTGCAGTTTTTTGCCGCGATCTTTTCTTCAGTATAAAAGTACACTCTTAGATCATTGAT
>JAJJMA010074311.1:0-11988 GCA_023529015.1 Papaver nudicaule
AGGGTGAGTTCAATACTATAAATAGAGGCTTTCTCTATCTTCCAAGGTAGAACAGAAGAACGACTAGAACATCCTTCCTAGAGCATTCAGAAACATCCTCATAGTAGAAACACCTGAGTGATACAGAAACACTTCTAGCCTTGGAGATTTCCAGTCACCCTCACGACGGAGATCCTGAACTCTTACACCCAAAACATACTCTCAACCTGATCTCAAGTTTCTTTACTGTTTCCCTCCCTAAATCAACCTCTATCCTCTCTGTGACCGAAGCAAGACGTGAACGGCCATTGACTTGGTTTAGGCTCGTCTTTTTCGACTTTGATCTCGAGCACTACGAAAGTACCCAGAGACGGTACATTGTTTTTCCAGGTAAAAACAGATACGGAAAGGAAAAACCTTCTAAGTGAGGACGTTATGATTTATCAAGTATTAAGCTATGGTCTTCGTCTTCATCAGTCTTCGTCTCGATTACCTAAAACTATCCTAGTCCGAGGTTGTAGAGTAACTTATCAAGGATTGTGTTTTTGTCTCATAAACTTGACAACTGACTTGAGATAGCAATATCAGTGGGTTCAACCGAGCAATGCTCTAACAATCTCCCCCTTTGTCAATTTTAGTGACAAAAACCAATTTTACATATGGATTCAAAAAGTAAAATCTCTTAGCCCTAACCATAATGTACTTGATCTTCTTGTAATCTTCAGCGTCTTCAGATAAGAGTGTTCCTGCAAGTGAAGATTCAAGGTAGAGATAACAAACTCAAAGTCACCACACATCTTGGTTTCTAGAAGGACATTACAAGAGTTTGTTATGCAATTGAGTAGTATGTAAAACTTGTAAGCATATTGCATCGATGCTTCAAGATACTACACAATTTGATATGTTCTCCCCCTTACTCAATACACTAACTTTTGCTTTGACATGACAAGCATATCGATTTTACTCCCCCTATGACAATACCGTAGACACTTGTCGTAGTAGATAGAAAGATTTTACTCCCCCTTACTACAAGATTTCTCCCCCTTTTTGTCATAAAATAGACAAAGAAAAGAAATATAGGAATCCTCATAAAATCGCAGTAATCAATGTAGACAAAGGTAAACATACCTGAAGCGAGAGATAAAAAGATGCAATTCTCTAGTAGATTCCACAGCCGCACACCCCAAAAAGATATTACCATGAAGCACAAGTTCAAAAGAACTCTCCCCTATTATGTGTCATTCCATAAGGAACAACGCGACGACCTTCCCAAGCAAGGATTTGGAATAAATTCTTGGGTGATGTACAATTTCACAAGGAAAATTGTAGATATGTTTTTCTTTCCTAGCCAGTTACGATCAAATAGGAATTCAAGGTTTAATCTTCCTACTTTCTCAGAGAGTTTCGGTCAACCATCGCCTTTAGAGAAAACATTAGGTTACCCCTTCCTAGTGGTTGTAAGACTAAAAATTAAAGGTACAACATTTAGTCCAGCGGAGTTCAACATTGTAGTCTACGAGGTTCCTTATTATCAAAATCGTCTCCCCTTAGCCATAAGAGTCAGAAGCATGGATTTTGATAATTTTTCATGAACTGCTTTACCCGAACGGGTGGAATGGCTAAAAAAGCAAGTTCACGATTTTGCAATACATTCATATAGATAATCAATTAAGATCAAGCATTGCAATCATCAATTAAGATTTTAATTGAATAACCTCGATTAATTGATGAAAAAAGAAGACCTTAAATAAGTAGTATTCAAAGTAGTGATACTACAAAGCATAATTGTTTACCCAACCCATAGGGAGCAATTTTTAAAAGGAATTAAATTATGCAACATCTTCTCCTACCGAGTCACTTACATTGTATGTGGCTCTTACATCGGCCATTGCTTGTTCAATCCCCAAATGAGTGCCAATCAATTCTACTTGCTTTTGAATGCAATAAACATTATACTTCAAATTTCGTTGCCCTTCGAGAATTTGAAGAAGTAGTTTCTTGTTGCTAGCCTCTTGAGAATTGTATGCCGATGATGAAGAAGATTCACGAGAATGTTTCTTGATGTTGGTCTCGATCTTTCGAATAGAACTATTCTTGAGAACTTTTGGCTTGACCAAATTATCATTAATAGGTCCTTCATTATAGTACTCACAAATTCTAGAAATTAAACAAGGGAAGCCAAGGCACTTGTTTAACGATGTCATATCTAGCATTTGAAGTAATATAAATCCACAAATATCAATAACACCCTTCCTTTCCAAGAAAAAATACATGAATTCGGTAAATTCTTGATTCCAAAAGGCATGAGTGCATGACGAAGGACACAAATTGGTTATCCCGATTTTGCCAAAGGCTTTTAAGACTAAAGACAAATCTTTCGTAGGAAAACGATTATTATCCCAAGTAACAACCTTTTGAACAAGCATATTAGACATATCATCTAATGTGGGGTGGTCTTGTTCATATGCGGGTACGCGAACGGTTCCCACGGGCAACTCAAGGATAGACCTAGGAACATAGCGACTTACACTTATAGTGGTTTCGCCAATTAGAGTCTTAAACTCCCAAGTTTGATGGTTGATGTCATGAATGTTGGCATAGAACAATTTGACTAACTTATCACCACCAAAACCTAGACCATCAAAGATATTCCCCCAATCATATGAATCCTTGAAGTTTGAGAATTCATCATTAGATGTATTTTCATACTTCCTTTCCTTAATGATTTTTCTTGAAGACATTTCATGAAATTTGTTGCAACACATATCATCATAGAAGTATAATCCAACCCTAGAATCATATACATATGAAGATTTCCCTTTTCTTGATTTCGAGGAATTCTTCGTAGATCTAGACATAATGAAGTAATATGGAGAAATTACTTACTTGAGTTCAAGGAGCTCACTTGTGGATCCAAATCTTCCAAGTTATAGAGTGATCCAAGGGAGGTGAGTTCCGAAACTAGGGTTTTTTGTGTTCCCTTCGTGGGCTTTCTGAGCCTAGTCGGTTTCGGAACGGGTCCAATAAGGACTTCAGATACCATTTAATTTAGTACGAAATTCTCCAAAAGTAAATCATTCAATATTATGTTCCGAGAGAATTCATGTTCCTCTAAAATACGTAGTGACCATTCTATTGAAATTAATGTGCAATTATGCCCTTTGTATGTCACTTTTAAGTTTAAATATCAACGTTATGATGATTGCATAATCTTCTGAGCCATTAGTCAGTAGTTCCCATGGGTCCTGGTCTCGACTCTTGCCTTAGGAGCCAGAGGCAGAGAGAATACTGAGTAGGGTTCACGAAGTGTTGATACCCACATCAAGTCATTACATTTTGGACTCTTCTGGATGTGGTAGCATCTTCCCTAATTTTGGTTAGGTGCTCACTGTGAGTCAGGAGTGTTAGATGCTTATAAGATAAAGGTGAAATAATGACCATCAGATCAAAAATCACACAATTCTTGAACGTGGATACATCTCTTTTGGAGCCGAGCTCAACAATCATAAGAGATGAGAATTTTTGTTATCTTATATCGAGAAAGGAACATTGTCGTACCATTAATTTATAGACTTTTCATGGTACTAGGGTTCATAAAATAATCTGGAAAATATTATCAAAGATATAATACAGAGAACGTACCTGTCTTCCTATATATATATATATACCATCCTTTTATCTTTGAAGAACAGAAGAAGATTAAGGATGTATATTAATTTATAATTAAAGAAATTTTCTGCAAACACGTTTGTGTTTGCTCATCAATCCCTTGTGTAGATCATTCCCCATCTTGTGTAGATTCGATCTGGATGAATTGATTATTCCATGGTGTTGGCAAATTTCATCTTTGTACTTGGTAAGAAATTCTTATGTGCAATAAGTACAATTGTCTTTGAGATGGCCTTTTCTTCCACACTTGAAGCAGCGTTTATTGGAAGATGAAGGTTTCTTTACAATGTTCAGTAGAGTTCATAAGAATTTCTAACTGATTTTGTATGATCTTCAGTTGATGACTGAGTAGAAAATGTCTATTCCTTTCTAGATCATGTTGGAGACGTAAGAACCTTCAAAGGTTATGTCCTGAAAGACTGATTAGGCAGTGGATATTGCGAAACCAGTTGAGGACTTTCTGGTATTCATGATAGGTTTTCACGAATAATCTATTTAAAAGAGTTTCCATCTTTTAGATAGAAACAAATGCAGACAGTTACGTCTTTTACAAGGTGTTTGCCTGCTCTGATACCAACTGAAAAAGAGGGGATACCGAGATACACCACCAACTTTTAGTTTTCTTGAACCTAGTTGATTACAGTTTTTTGAACGATCTCACAAATCAATATTCAAACAACAACCTGAGTACAGTTCAGAGAACCGAACCCTAACAAGAACGTGGTTCTTGTAGATCTCAATAGAGATGGATTCACTCAAAGGTTATGAATCAACAAACTTGCAATTACTTCAATTATATAGATCAGAGACAATATAATGCGGAATGGAAAAGTAATGCAAGGTGACAGTAAGAGAAAAATAAAAAGGAAACCCAATCAAGATGTTGCTGCAAAGGAGGCGAGTAATCTGGTAACAAACACTTATGATATGCTTGGTTTTTTGGAGTATTAATACTTGCCTCTGTTTGTTTCCTGATAAATTTGCTACTTTGCAGCTGGTGAAAGAGATTGTTGGTGGTAAAAAGATGAAGTATTCCTTTGTTAACCCAAATCGGAAGAGTGTTGCTTTAGCGGGAGCTGTTGCTTACAAGATGAGGGTTGTCGCCAAAGCTCCCGATGTGTCTCGGATCCAAATCTCTTCCACTTGTGTCGTTGTAGGTTCTGACGACGAGGCCACTGAAGATGACGAGGATGTCTCCTTATTTCGGCGCAATTCTCGAAACAAAGGCAAGGGAAAGTCTCCTCCCGGGGATACCTCGGAGGTAGATCCTGCCATTGAACCCGAGCCATCCCAAGGGAGGAAGCTTTCTCTCCCGAAGGTTAGTGTCTCTGCTGCCTCTGCTACTGCTGTTGTTGAATATGAATTGGATCTTCCCTTCTCTGGTTTGGAATTGAATGTTTATGGGACCAATCAGGATAAAGTCGATGCCTCGGCTCTTCGTCAATTGGAAGCCTCTCCCGTCGTGCCTTTAATATTTTCCTGCCGAAAGTACTCCGAGAGGGAGATTGAGGAATTTATGGGTATCTGTTCTCGGGCTGGTCCATTTGCACAAGATGTTGCTGATCACTTGAGAGCTTATGCCAAGAATTCCTCTAAGGGCGAATTGGACGCGAGCCTTGCCAACTTCATGTCCCAAGCTTTTGTTGGAGAGTTTGATCTTGCCACTTTTTGAAAAAGCGGGGATACCGAGATACACCACCAACTTTTAATTTTCGTGAACCTAGTTGATTACAGTTGTTTGAACGATCTCACAAATCAATATTCAAACAACAACCTGAGTATAGTTCAGAGAACCGAACCCCAACAAGAACATGGTTCTTGTAGATCTCAATAGAGATGGATTCACTCAAAGGTTATGAATCAACAAACTTGCAATTACTTCAATTATATAGATCAGAGACAATATAATGCGAAAGGGAAAAGTAATGCAAGACACCAGAATTTTGTTAACGAGGAAACTGCAAACCTAGCAGAAAAACCCCGGGACCTCGTCCAGATGTGAACACACTCAGTATTAACCGAATACAGACGCTAGCCTACTCTCAGACTTCGGACTGGAATGTATCGAGACTGAATTCGCCCTACAAGCAACTCAGCTACCAATGTGCTCCTACGTCTCTTGGCTCCCGCAGAAACCTACGTACTTGATTCCCCTAGCTGATGTCCTTTACAAGCCTAGGAGTTGCTCCACTTCCCTTCGTGAAGACTAGCGCTACCCTGCCTCTAACAGGATGCCTAAAAGTATCCATGTAATTAAACAAGAATACGATTGTGATTTCCTTTAGACTTAAAGTAAAGGCTAATGGAAATCGGATATGTTGAATAGGGATTATTGATCTAGCATAAACAACTTTACCTCCTAACGCTTGACGAACTTAGTATGAAACCTAGTTCGTGAATTTGCGTTTGGGAACTTCTAGGGTTTACGATACAAGATCTACCTTACGAAGTTTCTATCAAATCTTGGTCGTGATAATATTAAAAATATTCAATCGACCCAAGATACAAGATGGAATTTTACTTCCGACTTCTGCTTCACGATCCTCAAGTGAAGTCTTTCAATAGTCATAGTCCAAAAGGACTTCGAGATGACGACCAACCTTTATGCAAGGATACACAGATGTGTAGATGATTGAAGTTGTATCTTGCAGAAGGTCATCTATTTATAGTGATAACCAAGGGAGGCTTTGCTTAAAGTTTAAGCAACCTTGAGTAGGGCTCAAGCAAGTTCCAGAACTAAGAAGATCCATAGCTTGATTACTCATTCTCAATCTTCTGTTAACTTTGGACTAAGCCAAAAGTTTAAAGAAGACTCAACCTTATTTGAAGGTTTGCGACTTCTGGTCCAAATCATGTTTGGACATCGCTTTGCGAATTCTGGTCCAAATACTTGTTTGAACATCGCTTGGATTAAGTAGTTGAATTCCATGTGCCAAGTAATGACGAGTCCGAGAACTAATCATGCCTAGACCGAAAACTTCAATGATATGAAAGTTGGAAGTTTTCTCATGGCTTATATGTACGCGTTCATAGAGCAGTCAGTAGAGTTCAGGAGAATTCAGGAGAATCGGTGAACTTGTATGTACGCGTTCACCGTTGTGGTCTATTTCAAGAGACAATTCAACATACTCTACCTATACATATTATCATGAATGTGACAAAAGCAAAGGCGGAAATCCTAGAATACCTTCGGATCATATAAACAACATCATAGACTATTGGTATGATAGAAATGGTAAATACGATATGGAAAGGAAAAACCTTTCTAACCTTTAGCGAGGACGTTATGATTTATCAAGTAGTAAGCTCTGGTCTTTGTCTTCATCATTCTTCGTCTCGATTACTTAAAACTATCCTAGTCCGAGGTTGTAGAGTAAACTTATCAAGGATTGTGTTTTTGTCTCATAAAATTGACAACTGACTTGAGATAGCAATATTAGTGGGTTCAACCGAGCAATGCTCTAACAATTTCGACTATGAAGCGTTTGTGCACTTGGGCTATGGCGTATTTTTAGGTCATGGTATGCTTAGCCATGGCATACTAGGTCATTCTATGTTTAGGTTATGGTCTGCCTAAGTGTGTTTAGGATGTTGTATACTTCTCAGAGAGCTCCGGACAGGCCTATAACTACGATGTTTCTGAGGTTTTCATTGAGACTCAGATGTTGAGTCGCTTTAAGAGGAAATCCATGAGGATGTGTCTCTATTGATTCTCCACCATTGTACCAGTGAGCAATTTAGTTCTGATGCCGAGGAATTCAAGGTGATGTCGGCATGAAGTAAATTGGTGGTTTTATGAGTTAGTGGGTTATTTTGAATTGTACTATGATATTATTCTCTCCACCCGGGACCTATATGAGAGAATTCATAGAGAGTATATTCAACTTGCAGAACAGGTTGTATTCTGAGCTATAGAGATGTGCCTGAGTAGGCAATCAGCTCTTGGCAAGGCATAATCAGCGTGTCGTTTTACGTTTTCACCTCTCTTCCATTTTTCACCATCTACAACTCCCTATGAGTTCTCTCTAATAGCTCCCTGGGTGAGAGAATAATATCGTAGCGCGATGCTAAACATCCCACCAACACACAAAGCCACCAATTTAGTTTAAGTTGACATCGCTCCGAATTCCTCGACATTAGAACTAATTTGCTCACTGGTACTATGGTGGAGAATTGACAGAGACACGCTCTCCCGGGTTTCCTCCTCAATGTCTAAAGACCTCAGGCCCTCGCCTAATCTCGGTCAAGATAGAGACACAACCTTTCGGGTTTCCTCTTAAAAGATGACTCAACCCACGAGTCTTGATTAAAACCTCTGATCTATCATAAGTTCTAGGCTTGTCCAGATCTCTCTGAGAGTATATTACACCCTAAACATGCCTAGGCAAACCATCACTTAAACATAGGGTGGTCTGATATGCCATAACCCAGAGATGGCATATCTTAAAATACCATGGCCAAAGAAATCATGGCCAAATACACTACAAAGGATAATAAAAACTGTAGCCCAAACATAACCACATCCATAAAATCACCTTGACCAGAAGGCCGTGGCCAAGTGGCCATGGCGCCACATCCATGGCGCCACAAAAACTTGGCCTTGGCATTTGCCAAAGCCGTGGCTACAAAAGCCATGGCGCCACAATAACTTGTCCTTCGCCAAAGTCCAAGGCCGTGGCTGCAAAGCCATGGCGCCACAAGAACTTGGCCTTGGCTACAAAATCCATGGCGCCATATCCATGGCGCCACTAGGTTACCCTGGCCAAAGGCTTTCATGTCCATGACCACGGCCATGCATACACACTCCTACCAAGTTCAAGTCATGGCCATACTACGAGGACATGGCCACACAACATTGTTGTATCTTAACTTAACACAACTATGTGACACTTGCATATTACACGAGATATCAAAATATCGCACGGGGGGATAACTTTAGGGGTATTGGTCTGGCGGTCTACGACAATTAAAAGATGATGGACAGTTACGAAAGATGGTGCTGAGTGGGCATGTTCTACACGACTCTAGCAGTTACGGAACGAATCAATGTCCTCGACTCCTCCACTCTTGCATAACTTCCACCTTCTCTGTCGAGAGATCAGGGTGAGTTCAACACTATACGTATAGGTTTCCTCTATCTTCCAAGGCAGAACACTTGAGAACACTTGAACCTCAGAACACGAGAAACCAAATTCTGAGTATTCAACACACTTCTAGCCTTTGGAGATCTCCAGTCACACCTACGACGGAGGTCTTGAACTCTTACACCCAGAAACACACATTCTCAACCTGATCTCAAGTTTCTTTCAATGTTTCCCTCCCTAGATCAACCTCTATCCTCTCTGTGACCGCAACAAGACTTGAACGGCCATTGACTTGGTTTAGGCTAGTCTTGGTCGATTTTGATCTCGAGCACTACAAAAGTACTCATAGAGGTACATATGTTTTTCAGGTAAAAACTTTTGGCGATCACAGTGGGAGATCAATCTCTCGGTCCCAGAAGATTTTCTCAAAGATGGTTGAACTCAGGTCAGGGTCAGACATCAAGAATCTCAACTCTTCGACTAATGGTGGTGCAACTTCCAGCGCAACACCTATCAACTCACTCACGACGCTACCCCTGCTGCAATGCCGATGCATCCTCTGTCATCCCAACGACTCCCGCGGCTCCAGCCAACACCTCTGGCAATAACCCTTCTCCCTCCATCAGGATCAATGTTACCACCGGAAAAGAGAAGGAAACACCAAGGGCTTTAACCATGGAGGAACTAGCCGAGCGCCAAGACGATCTTACAGAAGGACAGATCAAGATATTTGATACTCAAGTTGAAGTCCTAGCCTATCTTAATACTCTAGATGCAAAGTTATCATCAAGTTCACAAGCCAACGAAACTCCCAGAACTACTGGTGGCTAACTCTGTGGTCCACATCTGGGATGATGAGACGATTCCTACTCAAACAAAGCCTCAACAGGAGAAGAACCACAACCCCAAATATGTCACTAAAAGACGATTTGGACAGACTACTGCAAAGCCCTGAGAAGGAGATGACACTACCTGTTCATCAACACTGACGACCGTGCCTATACGAAGTGCAGAGGATCCCTATTCCCAAGTGGGGGACACGAATACAACCACGTGGTGAGGATCAGAGAATTCTCGAAGCCCCTTACTGGCAGAGCCTACACTTGGTACAACAACCTTACCCCGAGCAGCATTGGTACGAAGAGGGAGATGGTGAATGCGTTCTACCGCAAGTACTTTTCGTATCAGAACAGGAGCCAAGCTTTCGACTGTCAGGACCCGAATGTGACATAACTACAATTGGTGGAGCTCTGCATCAACGGAATAATCCATGTCTGCCGATCCCTCTTAGAAAACTTTTGCTTTCAAACATTCTCTGAACTCCACGAAGCTGCAAAAGATCTCCCATGACTACACCTGCGCTACCGGAGAGGTCCAAACCCCTAAGAAGCGAAGAGGCTCGTAATACCCGGTGACAGCAGATTAATCAACAAGCGGTACAAAAATAACTTACCATCCATGAATGCCATGAGTAAGAGGAAGAATCCAGCTACAGAGGTAACACACCCAAAATATACAACTTCAAGCTCAGCTTCGAAAACTCCAGGTGACAACATGGATCAAAGCAGATCTCAACACAAGCTACGGCGCCACGGGTCACGGCGCCACAAGTCACGAAGCCATGAGTCATGACGCTACAAGCCATAGCGCCACAAATCACAGCACCACAACTGAACCTGCACTATTAGGGAGTGATAAACCCCTAAGGAGCGTAAAAGCTCGTAGTACCCGTGGCGGCAAAGGATTTATCAACGAACACTAAAGAGACGGACAAACCCATCATCACCAAGAGAATGACGACGAGACATGGGGACTTCCAGAGTTACCACTGCAGCCAGCCAGGAACTCTAGGGTTTGGATTCTCAAGACAACCTGAAAAAAACATGATCAACAATCCAACTTTGCTACTCGTCAAGATCAGGAGAAACCCTTGGAGGATCAAGAAGAGAAGGCGCATCTCTGTTTCATCCACGTCAACCCCTATCCAGAAGACCCCTCTCCCATGGGATGCTCCTCACTGGAAAAAGTTCAGACTTCGAACTTTCGAATGTAATAGAGTTGCAATTATCACAACTTTGTATCAACAGAATGGTTTCCTGTTTAGAAAACTCTCTTAAAGAACCTGAAGCTTTCAAACATTCGTTGAGCTCTGCGAAGCCGCAAGACGATCAACCACAACCGTCCCTGTCTTGCTAGAAAAAGATCCAAGCATTTAAGGATTGAGAAAGCTCATGATAAAATGAGACGCGTTAGCAAGCCAGACAACAAGGACATCGACACAAGATAACTCAAAGGGTTCCGAACAAGAATGCGATTCAAGCACAAGATGCAGATCCGCAACAACGACAACGACAAGAGCAAGAACCAAAGCCTAGGACGGTTCCCCAGACTCATTATTTTCAAGTAAATACTGGAGCTATTAGATGCCTGGACAAAGATGGAGCAATCAGATTTACCCCTATTCAATGATTCTTAACAACTAAAGAAAATGCTCCACTATTTCGAGCCTTCACCATCCCCGAAGAGCCAACACACAAGAAAGTTGAAGGAAGCCGACGAACAATATGTTTTTGCATGAGGAAGTTGAGCCCAACAAAAAACATCGATAAGATATCAGAAAACATGACTGGGGACTCCTCGACGCAGCGATTCTTCACTGCACCAAACACCGTTAGGAATACTGGATGCCACGATCCGACCAATGGGGAATTTCATCAAAGGAATACGTAAAGTACAACAGATATGCTCCTGTCTCTACAAAAGCACTTCATCGTCATGGAAGAACCTACTCGAGTTGAAGTCGTCAATCAAGCATTAACTCATTCGCCAAAGATCAAAAGAAACCACCCTCAACAAGGAGAAAGGTAGTTTGCTTGTTCTTCTACCCATGCATCAGGGGACTATCCGTTACAAATATTTCGAAGTAAAGAAGAAAAAGGAAAAAGGTAGTTTGCTTATCTCTATGGAAACCTAAAAGCCACCAGGGATCCCTTGTTGCAAGAGTTTTCGCAAAGAAGCAGAAATGATCTTGCTACCTCAACAACAAGATTGTATACACATCTACAGAAGCCTTTAAGGGATCTCCATACGCTAGGATTCATATCTTTGCAGAATCTTCCTGGTAGCAATGCCACCAAGTTTTCATCGTTCGAGCAAGCTAGCAGTATCATGGTGTTTTAGGTGTAAAACAATAAAGAGAATCTGAGGGGTAAAGTGTGAAGTGTGATGATGTAATAAAAGATTGTAATGGTATTCG